>JAPKLX010000041.1:827852-840595 GCA_026898415.1 Leonotis leonurus | reverse complement strand
CCCCCCCCCCCCCCCCATACACCAAACTAGCTCTTTCGGGACCAACACACACTGGGTCTGATGAAGCCTAAATCTAGGAGTTCTTGGAGTTGGATCTTGAGTTCTCCCAACTCCTTCGGAGCCATTCTATAGGGTGCTTTGGATATTGGTGCCGATCCGGACTCCAGATCGATTGTGAATTCCAATTGTCGGTTTGGTGGAAGGCCTGATAGTTCTTCAAGGAACACGTCTGGGTATTCTCGAACAATGGCGACGTCTTCGATTCTCTGTTCTTCTTTAACTTCTCCATTCAAGGAGACTAGGTATGCTGAACAACCTTTCTTTACTAACTTCTCAGCTTGTAAAGCTGAGATGACTGACTTCTTTCGAGCCATGGTTATCCCGTGGAAACTCGTGGGTTCCTTTCCAGGGGGTCGGAATGAGATTTGCCTCTCATTGCAAAGGATCGTGGCGTAGTTTTCAGCTAGCCAATCCATTCCTAGGATTATGTCAACGTCATTCATCGGAAGAACACTAAGATTGTTCGCTAGCACATTAATAGATCTTAAGTTCAGGCTCAGATTCGAGCAAGCATGAGTGATAGTAGTGATTCCTCCTAGAGGTGAAGAAACATTCATAGATGTTTCTATAAGTTCCGACTCCAACTCTAGGTTCTCTAAGCATGATTTAACAATGAAGGAATGAGAAGCTCCCGTATCAAATAAAATTATCACTGGGGTATCTAGGAGTATTCTCATACCTGTCAGATTTCCCTGACTCCCCTCAGGCTGTTTCTGCTTCATCGCATAAGCTCGTGCCTGTTGTGGTTTCTTCTGTGACAGGTACTGAGGATACTGGGGTGGAGGTGGTGGTAACTGCTGCTGCTGTTGCTGAGCCGGAGGCTAAGCCTGCATGGCTCGAACGTACTGCCTCGGGTTCGATTGGTTAGATCTAGAGTTTGTTCCATGCTGTCTCGTGGGGCAATCTCTAGCAAAGTGTCCCTTCTGACCGCAGACAAAACAGCCGTCATTTTCGGCTCGACACTCTCCCATATGCATCTTCTTGCATTTTGGACATGTGGGGTATTTCTGTGGATACCTCTCGGTCTGAGCCGTCGAGTTCGGCTTTCTGGAGTTGTGGGAACGATTATGTCCATCCCATGGCTTCTTCGGAATTACATTGACTCGGTTGTCCTCCCATTTCCGCTATGCCTTGTTTTATTTTTATAAAAAAAGGTCATAATATAATCATTTCATATTTGTAAGTACATTTTTTTGGGCTCAAGAAATATTTAGTTAGGTAGGTTATGTGTATTAACTTATTTTGTTACAAGCAATAGATATTGTAAAAAAAAATGAAGATCAATTTTGAGCCACGACACATATTTATCTATTTTATATTTAACACAAAAGTGCTCTATTTAATTTTTCAATTTTTAATCATAGTATGAAATTCTCATTTTTATATTCTATAATTATAAAAAGTTAAAAGCAATGATCAATTATATGTACCTAATTAAAATTATTTTTGAATTATATTACGTGCAAATCATAAATATAGTTTTATTTTTGTAAAAATAAATTTACAATATAATCAATTTTATAGTTGTATGATATTTGTAAGTACATTTTTTGGGGCTCAATAAATATTTAGTTAGGTATGTTAGGTGACTAACTTATTTTACTGCAAGTAGAAAATATTGTAGAAAATGAAGATTAATTTTGAGTCAAAAAACATATTTATTTATTTTATATTTAACCACAAAAGTGCTCTATTTAATTTTTCAATTTTTAATTATAGTATGAAATTTTCATTTTTCAAATTCTACAATTTTCAAAATTAGAAAAAATGATCAATTATATGTACATAATTTAATTTATTTTTCAATTATATTACATACAAATTATAAATATAGTTGAATGTAGATATTGAAATTTGTATATGACATCTATTTTTTTGGTTCAATGTTAATACTTGATAGCATAGTTTAACCCATTTGATATTAGCTTTTTATTTTTGTGATTGATAAAAGTACAATATAATGTCCATTGTGTGCATGATAATGTTAAGTTAATGTCTTGATTCAAAAAAAGTAAAAATGTATTCATTCCCAATGAATAATATTATTTGATAATGACATATCTATTCATGATAAGATTGTGTGCTAAGATTTTGTTTATTTTTATGGACAAACTTGAGACACTCACTTTAAGGTATTATGCAATTTTATTTTGTACTTTTTTAATTCAAGTTAATGACATAATGTATTGTGTTGTAAGTACACTCTTTGTGTGGCTCAAGAAATATTTTCTATGTTGTCTCTATGTATTAACTTATTTTGAATACAAATAAACATTTATTGTAAAAAAATAAAATCAATTTTGAGTCATAAAATATATTTATCATATTTTATATTTAACAAAATTTGTTAAATTTAATTTTTTTTTTCATCATAGTATGAAAATTTTCTTTTTCAAATCTTATAATTTTTTAAAATTAAAACAATTGTCATTTTACGTAATTATATTTATCTTTTGATCATTACTATCTACCCATTTTCATATATTTTTTAGCTTTTTTATTTTTTTATTTTTTGGTTTTTTTATTTTTATGATTAAAAGTTGCTCAAAATCTATAATTTATAATAATAAGTATAAGAATATATGGTGTACTAACATATTTTGCTAAAAATAACATGTATTGTAGGAAATGAAAATCAATTTTGAGTCATACATATATTTATCTTTTTTTATATGTATCAAAAATATGTTAAATCTATTTTTTGTTTTTGAATTATAGTATGAAAAATTCAATTTTCAAATATTAAAATATTTGAAAATCAAAACAATTATCATTTTACCTAATTATATTCATTATATTTTTTATATTTATTTTTTGATCATAAGAAAACAATTATGCTTTTTTTTGTGTTTTATTTTTCGAACCACTTAATAGGCACAAAAACTTTTAACTGACCCTAAAGTTTAGAGATCAGTTTAATTTGAGAATATTTAATTTTTTAAAAAATTATTGTATTCCCCTCGATACACTGAAAGCTCTATTTCAAATAAATTATAAAATTAGTGATCATAACTAATTTAGAGAATAATAATTTATGACCTGAATTGACATTTACTTTGACTAATATTCAATTTGATGTGATAAATTATATATTGTTATAGTTTGTTGAATATGCATAACACACATTTAAATAAATCACAATAATTATGTGAATATAAGTAACTTGCGGATTTTTAATTTTTAACTTAAATGGGTATTTATTTACTCGAAATATTAATCCCGAAAATTTTTATGATTACGCCCCGTGCATCGCACGGGAATCGTACTAGTTCCTAATTATTTGTCATAATAAATAAAGACACACACTGTTTTTTTGTTTCAACAAGTAGGCTTGTAAACGAATCAAATAATTTTGGTTCGATTCAAAATTTGGTAATTCGAATTTGAATACAAATAATTTTTTGATTAATATTATGATTCATAAATATTCAACTAAAATTATAATAACATAAATATATATATATATATTAATATTTATATAAATATATAAACATATATTTAAATATAACTATTTAAATATAAAGCTTTTTTATATATATATATTAACAAAATAAAATTTAACTTAATCATTAATTCTTGTTATAGTGAGATTTCAAATCAAATAGAATATTGACAAATCCCATCAAAATCGAATTTTAATAGTGACATTTTATCATTGTTCCATAGTTAAGACATGAGTGTACATAATTATTTACACTCGATAACTCGTAAAATCGTGTGAACTTTTAGAATAATGTTATATGACATCAGCAACTCATTAACGTAAATGTATGCATTGTTGTTACAAATATATAATTTAAATATATATATATATATATATAATTTTTAAAGCAAACACAAGAATATATATTTAGCTAATTATGAGCGTATATATGCATATGAATATATGAGTTCATATTATTTGAGTTTATTTTCATACGGACATGACATAACCATGGATGATTAATTAAGAGATAAAGACAAGTAACACGACATTACGGTTCCGATTTTAAACCGTTGGTTCTTTTAAACTCATCTTAAAAAAGTATTTTTTTTACAATAATTTGCAAATTATAATGTAAAATTTTGAATTATAAATAATTAATAAAAATAGTGATAGAAAAAATACATTAATGAAAAACTGGTTCACGATTTTGAACATTTGAAACCAAAACCGAACCGCTTCCTACACTGTCGTGATTCAAAATTTTAATAATCTCTGACGATTCAATTCTCAAAACTGCTGATTACGATTCTTTTGAACACCTATATTAATAATGAGTATTAAAATAATTTTTACTTTACTTTAGAATGAATATGAATAAATAAATTAAATTCAAATATTTGAAAAAAACAAGTTGTTAGTACGAGTCAACTAATAGACAAGTTTACGAGGATTTAATATTTATGATATTAATGTATCAAGTTGTAAATTTATTTTTGTATTAATTTTGGAACGATTGCAAGTTTATCATAAACAAATGTACATAATTAAAGAATTTTACTATACATGCTTAGTAAATGAATAAGTAGTACCTATAACAACAAATAGTAATAAACGAAATGATATTGAATACTTTTATAAATTTTATAAAATATTAATCCCGTCGAATTTCGACGGACAACAATCTAGTCATATATATATATAGCATGTGATCAACCCTATTTTTATCTTTCTTGATAATACATATCAATAGATGGACTTGAGTAGAGGTGGCAAAAGTAGCGGGCCGGGCCTGCCCGACCGGCCCATTGGACTTTTCATAATGTGCCCGCCAATGCCCATCCACTACAAAAAAAACCCATTCTGGCGACGGAAAAATCCGTCGTTAGCCCTCGAAATCCGTCGTCCCGGGGGCTTAGCGACGGACTGGCGACGGATTTTTTCCGTCTGCATTTTGATCGTCGTTAGGCCCCCGGACGACGGAAAACACAGTCCGTCGTTAGCTAACGACGGACTGACGACGGAATTTATCCGTCTTTAGCCACGACGGACTAAAATCCGTCGTCAGAAACTGCCGGAGACTGCTGACGGCGCCGGAAAGCTAACGACGGATTAAATCCGTCGTTAGTAGCGACGGACTGCAGTCCGTCGCCCACTACCGTTGACCGTTGACCTCGCGACGGACTGCAGTCCGTCGCCAGGTAAAATTTTTTTTTTTTTTTAATAATTAATTTTCTTTTTTTTATTATTCATTACCTAAAACGTGTCATAACACACAATACAAACATAATCCAACATTGAACAATAATTTAAAATTGAACCAATCAAATGAAATTCAAAATGCACGCGGATTTCATATAATGAAGAAAATAAATATTTGTATCAGTAACATCCCACGACAAACCAAAAAATAAAATAATAGTAAATGTATCAGTAGCATCTACGAATCGTAGTCATCATCAGGAGGAAACTGGGGAGGGGGATCAGACGGGGGAGGCTGATAAGAGGGAAAGAAGGGTGCACCTCCCTGCTGAGACTGCATCCAGCGCATCATCTCGGCATGCTGAGCCTGCATGACCGCCATCTGCTCAGCCAATCTCTGCTGCTGAGCAAGGTACTCACGGCGCTCGCGATCCTGCTCCTCGACTCGGCGCCGCAGCTCCTCGACCTCGTCTCTGGATGGGCGTGATGCGGACGAGGATCCCCCAAATCTGGAAGCTCTCAAGGCCTTCGCCGCGCCTCCCGTGCCGAACAGCCTCTTCTTCTTGTCCGGGCCGCCAAGAACCTCCAGATACAGCTCGTTGATGTCGACTGCATCGTGGTCCCCCTCGGGTAGCTGGGCCCGCTCCTCGTCAGCACGGCGAAACACCTCAGTCTGCATGCATGTAAACGAGAAATGAACATTTGTTAGTATATATACATATTATAAATATTGAAAATCTAATACATATATATATATTAGATTTAAATTAAAACTTACCGCTATCGCCTCAGATTTCGGATCGGTGTATGTCCCGTCCGCGTATCGATGCTCGTCCAGGAAGGAGTCGAACATGCACGAAATCGGAGCTACTCCCCGCTCACGACCCTATGCATCAGATCACAATGGAATCGTGTCATTGAAACATGTGTATATGAATTAAAATTGTACCACATACTTACCATTATTATTTAAAATATATTATTACGTACCTTCTCCTCAGCTCGTTGCATGACCGACTTGGCCCCTCCCCTATGCTTGATAGGACCAGTACCCGGTCCCTGAGGCTCAGACAACCGGTTGCGCCTCGCTGACTGGGATTTGGCCACAACATCATCCCGGGACCAGTACGCGAGCCAACCCATCCACACATCATCAGTCCACCATCCAGGCTTCCCACCTCTGGGTGGCGGATCATTCCTCCTCCTCTTGATCCCGCAGATATAATCCTTATATCTCTCCCGGATCTTATTATACCATAACTCCCGAATCTTGGCATCGAGTGCCGGTTCCCAAGTAAATTTTTTCTAGCATTGAAAATGTATGTTAGAAATTGTAGTTATAAGTTATAATTAAGAATGAGTTTGAAAGTTTTAGTAAATTTTCGAACCTTAAACTCCTCCCAATATCGCTGTCTCACGTCCTCAGGCGTGAGCTTCCAACTGTAGCCAGTCGGGTTGGGAACTATCTTAAATAGTTCCCAAATGTAATCTGTCGGGTCGGCATGCGGGTAAAATCCCCTGCATAAGTAATTTTAGATTGATTTATGTTAGATTTTTGAATAACTAATTAAATAATTGTCAAAATTGAAGATGTGGTTGCATTTACGTACCCCAACTCACTCACAGAAAGAACAACGTCTCCTGTGGGTCTACGCTCCAACTGACCATCACCGTCAGAGCCAGAAGACGGACCGCCTATGTGTATGCCACCAATATGGTGGCTGAGACCGCCGGTCTCGGACTCATATCCAGAGGATGAGCCCGGGGAACTACCCCGTCCATGGGATAGCTGTGATCGGCGTGTACCCCTACCACGAGGAGTCCCCACATCCTCTCGCCGACTGTAAGACATCTATTATGTTGAAAATAAATAGATAAATAAGATTCATAATAGACTTATTAATTAATACGTAGAAGGTTTATATTGAACATATAATTAACAAGTTGCATTTATAATTAATAATTTGAAATTCGAATGTGTTAAGTTTTGTACACAAAGTGTTAAGGAGAATCCTCTTCATCGTTATAATTTTCATCCTCCTCATTTTCATCTTCATAGTCATCCTCCTCATCTTCATCTTCTTCTTCGTCATCTGAAGCTTCATCCTCTTGATATTCATCATCCTCGTCATCTTCTTCTTCTGTTTCGAGGACATTATCAGAGTCCACGTGGTCATCATCATCTTCAATTTCTACATGTTCACCGTCTCGAGCAACTGATGTAATATCATCTACATCAACAGTAGTTACCA
Source organism: Leonotis leonurus (assembly GCA_026898415.1). NCBI lineage: Eukaryota > Viridiplantae > Streptophyta > Magnoliopsida > Lamiales > Lamiaceae > Leonotis > Leonotis leonurus. The sequence continues at coordinate 833,158 of JAPKLX010000041.1, read as the reverse complement.
CATGCGCGTCATCATCCTCCTGAAACGGTGACTCCAACGTAGACACATCCGCTCGAGACTCGTCGATAGTGGCCCGTGCCTTTATAGAACAAGCTTCCCACCATTCTCTACACTGTTGGTTCATACTCGGATATGAACAGTAATACACCTGTGTAGCTTGAATGGCTAATACAAATGGTTCATATTTTCTAAGTCTGCGCGTATGATTTACAGACACTAAATTGAACTGTGTATCAACCCTTGTACCGGCCGGAGAGGTGTCGAACCAGTCACACTTGAAGAGAACGACCTTCTTATTGTGTAATCCTGGGTATGTGAGCTCGCACACTTCGACTAATTGTCCATAAAAATCCGTCTGACTCGAGTCCCCATAGTTACCCGCTTTTATGCACACACCACTATTCATAGTTGCTTTGTGAGTTCCATGTGATATCGTGTGAAATTTGTAACCATTCACCAAATAACCATGATATGATGTAATCATTGGTGAAGGTCCACGTGCAATGTCCCACATAACAGGATCAGTTACACAATTTTGTACCTACATCACACAAAAGTTTATACTTATCAAGTTATGGAGTTGTATGTCCTTTATATATTTCTTAATTAAATAATTGCAAGTATCTTAGTGAAAGTTTGACTCACATAGGAGCAAAACCATTCAGGGAATTCTGTAGACATTTTCTTGTCAATGTCCATGTCAGTTATCCATGGATTTGAGTGTCTGAGATGTGATTCGTATTCCCTTCATAGAAAAGAACATATTAGTTGATAAAAACCACACATTGCATTAAATAGTCGTATAATATGATTTGTAAAAGATTACTTGATATATGGATCGATCTCCACGCAATTATGGAGTACGTATAGATGCGCAGCTCTGTATTCCCTTGGATCCAACGATCTTTTCGTTGTTTTTCCAAAACCAGTTCCGGCAAGTTTGAATACAGAAGGCAAGTCTGATTGATCTTCTACCCCACTAGTAGAACATCCTCCAACGTAGTTGCGAGGCACCTCTCTATGTTTCGTACTTACATGATCCTCAAAATAATAGGAACAGAAAGCAGTGGCTTCCTCCACTAAGTATGCATTACATATCGATCCCTCAACGCTTGATTTGTTCTTGACATTATTTTTCAGCTTTCTTAAATATCTGTATTGAAATAATTCATTTAGAAAGCATGAAACCATAGTTAAAATTCATGAAACATTATTAAACACAATTGATTTAGTTTGATAAAGTACCTCTCAAATGGGTACATCCATCGATATTGGACTGGTCCTCCATCTCTTGCCTCGTCAGCTAGATGGATCGGCAAATGTTCCATTGAGTCGAAGAAGCTTGGTGGAAAGATTCGTTCAAGCTTACACAAAATCAGTGGGATGTTATTGTTAAGTGTCTCCATGTCGTCACTCTTTATGTTTCGTGATGTCAAATCACGAAAGAACAGACACAACTCAGTTATGGACTTCCAAACAGCTTGTGGGAGTAATTCTCGAAATGCAACGGGTAGTATGCGCTGCATGAAAACGTGACAGTCGTGGCTCTTCATCCCAAACATCTTAAGTTTACTCATGTCTACACATCTACCCATGTTTGAGACGTAACCGTCAGGAAACTTAAGGGTTTTCACCCACTCACACAAGACTTTTCTCTCCTTTTTATCAAGTGTATAGCATGCCTTAGGATATTTATTAGTGTACTGGTCACGCATCAACTGGGGTCTGTGACAATAGAGGTTGAGTTCCTCCCTCGACTTTGCCGTGTCTTTTGTCTTGCCTTGGACATTCATAACAGTATTGAAAATGTTGTCAAACACGTTCTTCTCAATATGCATAACATCTAAATTGTGTCGAATGAGCAGAGAACTCCAATACGGAAGGTCCCAAAAGATGCTCTTTTTCCGCCATCCAGTGGTAACTTGTCTTAAAATGCGCTTGTTATTATCATCATAATCTTCGGTGACCTTTACTAGTCCCAAATCTTCAATCTGATAAAGTATCTCTTCCCCTGATCTCCTCTCCGGAGGATCATCTGCAACAATCTTATTCTTTCTAAAGGCCCTCCTATTCCTCCTGAACTGGTGATCGTAAGGTAGGAACTTGCGATGTGTATCAAACCATGACTGCTTCCGGCTATGTGTTAAGGAGAATGCTTCTGTTTGTTCCATGCATCGAGGACAAGCTAATCTTCCGGCTGTACTCCAACCAGACAACATCGAGTACGCCGGAAAATCACTAATGGTCCACATCAATGCTGCGTGCATCTGGAAGTTTTGTCTTCTTGAAACGTCATAAGTATGGGCACCGACTGTCCACAATTGATTGAGTTCAGATATAAGTGGCTGTAGGTAAACATCTATCTTATCTTTTGGATTTCGGGGACCAGGAACAAGCACTGTGAGAAACATGTGCTGTTCTTTCATGCACAACCACGGAGGTAAGTTGTAAGGAGTAAGGATAACAGGCCAGGATGAGTACTGTTGTCCCGATTGACCGAATGGTTGAAAACCATCTGTTGAGAGTCCTAATCGTATATTCCGTGGCTCCGCTGCAAAACCCGGGTAAGTCACATTAAAGTGTTTCCACGCCGGCGAATCTGCAGGATGGCGCATAACACCATCATCAGCTGAGGTTGAATGCCAGATCATGTCGCCGGCCGTAGCTTTAGATGCATACAACCTTTGTAAACGAGGCGTTAAAGGGAAGTAGTACATCTTCTTAAAGGACACTTGTTTACGTCCCCGACTCCTATCTTTGTATCGGCTTTCATTGCAAAATTTGCAATTCACAAGATGGGAATCCCCCTCCCAATAGATCATGCAATGATTTCTACACGAATCTATCTTTTCTACAGGTAAACCCATTGACCGTAGCAATTTCTGTGTGCTGTAGTAATTCATGGGCACTTTGTGGTGATCTGGGAATGCCTCATTCAATAACACACACAACTCGTTGAAATATTTTTGTGGCATCCCAGAACGGGCCTTCAAAGTCATCAGACGAGCCACAAAAGACAATTGAGTGTGGTTCTTACACCCAGGGTATAACTCTTGATCGGCAGCGTCCAACAACTCGTACAACAACTTCGCTGTAGCGTTTGGATCTTCCTCTGTGTCTGGAGGGTTGAAAGAGGGACCCCCGAGATCATGAACCATCGTGTGGTATGTCCCGTACTCTTCCTCGGGTTCTACATCTACGTCGACACGTGTTTCTTGAGCATATGAAGGTATTTCATTTTCACCATGAAACCTCCAGACCTCGTAACCCCGTGTGAAACCCTTTTTAGCCAGATGAAGCTGTACAACATCTGTACTTCTAAAGTATATATTCTTACACTTCACACACGGACACTTGATTTTTTCTCCATCCATTAACTGAGGCTGACTACTTGCAAATCTTAAGAACTCGTCAAGCCCAGCAAGGAAGTGCGGATTAAATCCCCCGTTCGGAAGTAAACGCAGATACATCCAATCTCGACTCATTTTTATAACCCTGATTAATATTAATAAGTATTTACATAGTAAAATGAAGTTGAATTAGTTACGGAGAGGACAAGAATATATTAGTGGTCGATTAAATGAGACATTAATTTGAATGAAGATTGCACACGCGTAAACATAGACTCACTTAGGAAAGTGTTATGATTCAGTTGAATTATTTGAAGTTAAATAGAGGAAGAGCATTATAAGTTGATTTGGAGTAGAAGTCGGGAATTATGAAAATTATGGTCCGAGGTTGAGAATTATGGTTTGTCGGCGAATATTATAAGTTCATTTGCACTTGATTGCATTTGGTTATTTTCGGTCATTTAATTTGGTCCTTAATTTTTGGAGATTGGCAGTTGATTGCATCCAAATTAATATATATCTCATATCACTAGATCTAATCAAAACAGCCAGCTGACACAATCATGAAAATATCCCAACATGATCATAACATTCGTACATAATAATTAAAAAATCGCAACACATGTATCTCATCAAACCACCACAACATAATATTACACATATTGGGAGAAGATCCTTAAGACATAATCAAAATCTATCCCAAAGGGAGAAGATCCTTAAGAAATTAATTATGTCTATCCCAATGTTATAAATCCCCCATTTCGTTATACAATATTACCAAAATTAATTACAAATTAGAAAAAATCAACTACAAACTAATTAAACATCTACATTATATGTTTGTGTCAATAAAAACAATAATTTAAAATAAACAATGAATTCACTCATTATGATATTAAACAGACTTAAAGAAAATATGAACAAAGCTTAGTCCGCTTGATTTGGGTGTAAATTAGTATAATTAACCTACACAATTAACTAACATGATTAATCAAATTAAATACAAAAATTAGCTAATTCATTATATATAAATGCTAAATAATCTAAAAATTACCTAATAAATTTAAATAATTAACCTAAGTAATTAATTGTACCACATAATTATAATTTAATTACCTTTCACCGAAGTACGGAACGCCGGAGCGGCAGAAGGCGGCTCGGAAAGGCTGAGAGAGGAGTCGGGCAGCGACAGGCGTAAATAAATAAACCCTAATTAAATAATTTAAACTAATTAATTAAACATAATTTAAAATAATTTAAAATAATTAATCTTATTAATTAATTAAACATAATTTAAATAAACATAATCAAATTACCTTTCACCGGAGGTGGCGGCGCCGGAGCGGCAGTAGGCGGCTCCGAAAGGTGAGGGATGAGTCGGGAGGCGGCACGCGTAATTTACAAAATCCTAATTAATTCAAAAAACCAAATTAATTAAATTATGACATAAATTAAACAAATTATCACTAATCTAATTACTTAAATTACGACATAAATTAAACAAATTAACACTAATATAATTAATTAATAAAAACATTCAATTAATTAAACCTAAACTTACACAAATTAAAATTATTAACACTAATTAATCTAATTTCACAAATTATAATTATAAACACTTACAACAAATTACACAATTAAAATAATTTCACTAATTAAATTAACTTAACAATTAATTAGACAATTTGATAATTACTAATTTGTTATTAAAAATTACAACAAAATAGACCATTAACAATTTAATTAAAATAAATTAACATAGTAATTCACAATAATTAGCAAAAAATTACAAAAAACCAAAAAAATTAACATAATTAATACTAACAATTTCATTAGATAATTTAATTTCACTAATTTAATTAAATTGCAACGTACAACACTTTCATTTCACTAATTAAATTAACTTAACAATTAACATAATTACACTAATTTAATTACTAATTACAACAATTGCAA
>JAPKLX010000041.1:802184-827842 GCA_026898415.1 Leonotis leonurus | reverse complement strand
TCAAAATTAACATAATTACAACAATTTAATTACAAAAATTAACATAACAATTAACAATAATTAGCAAAAAATTACAAAAAAACAAAAAAATTAACATACCTGTTGCTTTGGGGCGGCGGCAGCGGCTGGCGGGGCGGCGGGAGCGGCGCGGCGGCGACGGCGGCTGGAGGGCTGGAGGCGCCTGGAATCGCGGCGGTGGCGCAGAGAATTAAGCTTCGGGGGGAATGAAAAAATGGTGAGACATTGCGTAGAAGGAGTGATAGGGATGAAATTAGGGTAGAAAACTTACCTTTTCGCCGATGGAGGAGTGAAATCGCCGGTGGGGGAGGAAATACGGCGAGGGGCAGAGAATTGGTGGTCTGTTCTGTGAAAGAGGAGAAGTCTCGTAATATAGGGCGGGGCGACGGACTGGACGACGGACCAGTCCGTCGCCCAATTTAAATTTAAAAAAAAAATAATTATAATACATAACGACGGACTAACGACGGAAATGTCTAACGACGGATATTTCCGTCGTCAAGTCCGTCGCTAAATTTGGCGTGAACTTTCGCGCAATATTTTTGGTCGCCAGTCCGTCGCCAGTCCGTCGTTAGCACTATTTGTTGAATTCCGTCGTTAGTCCGTCGCGAACTGACGACGGATTAATAATCCGTCGTCAGTTCCGTCGCCTGTTCAATGTTTTTTTGTAGTGATCTGAATATTTTTGGGCTTCATAATGTGAGGCCCAACCCAATCCCGGGCGGGCGGGTTTTTTCATGGGCAGACCCAAAGTTCAATTCATTTAAAATAAAAAGATTTTTTAAATTTTTTTTTAACACTTACAACGTAAAATTAAATTATGTAATTAATATTTTTAAATATTAATAAAATTATGAATAAATAATTAAGAAACATAAAATATAAACATCATAAGATCATAATTTAAATTATATAACAATCATAAAATAAACAATTAAAACTTTAAAAGTCTTTTATTCATTACCTATCAAAGTCATACAAAATATAAATATTACAATAATAATTAAATTAAATAAAAATTGAAAAAAATGAAGTAGTATTTTATCATATATTATCGGGTGGACTTTTTAGCCCGAAAATTCCAGGCTTTTTAGTCAAAGTCCATCAGGCTCGAGGCTATTTTCGGGCGGGCTTTTTAGTCCCGTTTTTTTTTTGGCATCCTTTTTTCAAGCCCAAACCCACCCAATTCCGGACTTTTGGGCGGGCCTGTGAGTTCGGACCTTTTTTCTGGTTCTAGGCTTGAGTGCCAAAGAAAACCAACAAACATGCAATCTCTTTATGTATATTTCAAAGAGATAATAGAGATAAGAGAGTATATTGATTTGGAATATGATGAATGAAAACTGAATACAATCGCACGCATGTATGGCTTATTTATAAGCTCCACATGACACACCAACTGCTTCAACAACTCTAACAAACTTTAACAACCTAACAACTATTCTCAACAACTTCCTAGCATCTAGCAACTTCATGCAAAATATTTAAAATATATATATATATTTATTAGTATTAAAAATAAAAATATATACATATTTTATTTGTATAGGCCGATTTTGGGTCTAGCAGGTCTAAGCGGGTCTTGACTCGGACGGACTCGGTACTTCATCGGTCCTTCTGATCCGTTGTAATAGATAGATCAATCCTGACTCAAATTGAACCCACCGATCTGAATTGATTTTACGGGTCTGGTTTGAGTTTGCTCACCCCTAAAAATATTGATAGATGAATCAGTATAATATAATAAAATCTAACAAATATTACCTCACTAAAAGTTATCGACTAGAGACGAATCAATAAAATAAAATGTTAGTACAAATAAGTAAACCCGATTCACTATAGGGTCCAGATATCAATTACTGTTATCTTGAGGGGTCAAATAAGTAACCCCGATTTTAAATAGCCACCACAAATCATACTAAAAACCCTAATAACCATCGTTAAATTCTCTACCACCACTGCCAAACCCACTCCTCAGTCCTCACGGCCCTGCTTCGGTAGGTCTCTCTCTGAGTATGGTTGTGATTATTAGTTTAAGAACATGAATAGCTCCTTCGATTTTCGTCGATTCTATTGGAATACGGCAACCGGATTTAGGATTTCTAGTTTCGCTGATTTTTCTAACTCTTTTTTGGATGATTGGATGCAGATCAATATCAGATCCAATCATTATTAAGCAATGGCTGTCAGTTTCTCCGACTTCAGTTCCCCCGCCGGCCTCAAGAAGCTCGATGAGTACCTTCTAACTCGCAGTTACATTACTGGGTGAGTTAAGCTTTTCCCTAATATAATTTGAGGTTTTTAGATTTCTCCTTATCTCAAATACGACGCTGTTGTGCGCTCAAATTGTAATGTCGATCAAAGATTCGAGTATGCTATTATTGAATTCATAGCTGAGCATCAGGACGCTAAATGAGTAATCTCGATCTCCTTAAGTTACAAGTATAAATGAACTTAAATACATATACACCTAATTATTTCCTGAGTAGCCAATTGCTTGGATTGGGGTTTCTAACACGATTGGTATGGGTTAGCCGTATTGGTTTTATTGGTGCAGTTTATGATTTATGGTGATATACGCATATGCTGCTTATAATCTCTCATCTGTATGTTTTCCAAGGTGAAAAAAGCAGTTAAAAGTTGCATCTTGTTTTATAGGTCTCATGATTTGTTTCAGGTACTTAGCTTCCAAGGATGATTTAACTGTTTATGCAGCACTCTCTAAGCCTCCATCATCTGACTATGTGAACTTGTCACGGTGGTTTAACCACATCGACGCTCTGTTGAGGATTTCGTATGTCCCTTTTCTTCTGTAAACTTTTGAAATTCACAAATTCCATATTGCTAGTTTGCTCATATGTATTATTGTGCTGCAGTGGTGTTTCTGGTGAGGGAAGTGGTGTGGTCATTGAAGGATCAGCTTCTTTCTGTGAGGCTATTGCAACTCCTCCTGCTACAGATACTAAGGTAAGATACAGTGGATAGCATTTCCCTAATTATGTTATCTTAATTCTAGCAAGTAAGATCTCCTTGAACTGGACCTTGCTTAATTCTTCGAGAGATATTTTTTCTTTATTCTGGAGTGATTAATCTGAATACTGAGACTGGTTTTGATGTTGGTGTACAATGTGGATTCAGACCTTAGTTGATGATGACGATGATGATGATGTGGACTTGTTTGGTGAGGAGACTGAAGAAGAGAAGGCGGCCTCTGAAGCGCGTGCTGCTGCTGCAAAGGCTTCTGGAAAGAAGAAAGTTGGTTAGTTCCTTGTTTTAGTTATACAAGTATTATGATTAATTTTTATTTATCATCATTAAAATGCACATTGCTATCAAATATTTGTGCTGATGGTTTGTCATTCCTCAGTGGGGAAGTCATCAGTTGTATTGGATATTAAACCATGGGATGATGAGACTGATATGAAGAAACTTGAAGAAGCGATTAAATCTGTGGAGATGGAAGGTCTCCTCTGGGGAGCATGTAAGATCTTGAACCTTTTTGTGCATGTTAATCTCCTATTTAGGAATCAATTTAGGCACTGGGTAGTTTCTTTCTCCCACATTCTTGATTTTCAAGAATGACAGTTGAATACATTCTGCATGTACAGCTAAGCTTGTACCCGTTGGATATGGAATCAAGAAGCTGCAAATCATGATCACTATTGTAGATGACTTGGTATCTGTAGATGACCTTATTGAGGATCATCTAACTGCTGAACCAATCAATGAATACGTCCAGAGCGTTGACATTGTTGCCTTCAACAAGATTTGTAAGTATTTCCTATTGTAATTTGTAAACATAAGTTAAGCTGTGTCTACAGGCAACCATTCAACATATACCTATATCGGTGTTGATTTAGAGTATGTACTTATGTACTAACTGGGAACATTTATTTTGCAGAATTTGCCTGGTTGGTGATATAGGTAGCTGCCGGTGGACTATATTATGATTTCTCTGCTTTTGTTTTTGTTACGTTTCTATGGTTCTGAGATGTCTGAACTCATAAATTATGATTTGTTACGTTTCAAGTTGTAGTAGTAGCACACTTGAAACCATATGCCGAGTTTTGCCAGCCCTTATAAATTTATGTTTTTTTAATTGTTAGCTATATTTATGCTCATTTAATTCGTTTCTGTTTCTGTTTTTTTTTTCTTTTATTTATTTAAAATTTCAAAATAATGGCTGAAAGACTCCTAAATTGCTGTGGCTAAGATAATGGAGCTAAAAGTAAAAAATATAAAATTTAAAATGATACAAGGAGTATTCATATAAAAATAAAAGATAAATTTTCTTTAATATATAAAATAGAAGTAAAATTTATTTACGTATACATGATATGAGTACATGACTCACATTTTTATTCAATAAATACTTTGAATTATATGAATATTTTTATATTTATTTTAAAATAAATATTTTTATTTTTATAGATGACTATATGAAACATTATATAAATAAATATTTTTATTTTTATTTTATAAAAGCGATTACTTTTATTCTTGAACAAAATCAAGTCATTCATAAAAGACTAATATTCGTCTCAAGTGAACGTGTATTACCCCGTTTTCTGCCTTTTCATGGCTTTTGAATTGTATATCAAGCAAGCAATGTAGTTTTTGGTTATAGAATTTTTAACAAATTAAATTATTGTAAATCAATGATTTTCCAGAATCAATTATTTCTTTGCTAAATACTCTATTTATGAAAGATTCTTTTAATTTAATTTGATATAGATTTTAATAATATTCTTTGACTTTGTGTAAGAATGTGTAGTGAGTAAAATTTAAGAATGGGTAGTGAGTAAAATTTGATACATGATTTAAGTTTCACTTGTTGAGTGTATTAAGAGCATACGCAGTGATAGCTCCTATTTTTGGGCTCCAGTATCATTTTTTTTAGAACTTTTTATGTGCACTCCACAAGTTTTTGAGAGTTTTGTAAGATTTTCCATAGTGGAAGTCTCCTAAAAATAAATAAATTTAACATTAAATTTTAAAAACACCACATTTTGAAAATTTAAATTTGAAAATAAAGTACAAGAAATTAAAATACAAGATGAAAGAAGATACAAATGAATAGATCGATTAATATGAAAAATGAGTTGGATAAAATTGGATATTTGTAGGTATAAAATGAATAAAGAAAAAAAAAATTACCGATTTTTTTAAAAAAGGAAAAATTGGTGTGGGAGCCTGAGCCCGACCCTATAGCGCGGGCTCCCAGCTCATGGTCTCCCGAGACCGATCTCGTGAACTGTCTCCCACGCCCGTGCCTCTTCAGTGCCAAACTCGCTATGAGTCTCAACTGTGAATGCCTTAAGTGAAGTGGATTATAAGTGAAAATTTTAAAATGTAAATATTTTTATGAACATATTAAAAAATAAAATATTTCCTTAAATTGTATCATAGAAAGAAAAAGGCAAAATTGTACTCCCTCCGTCCACGAAAGTGTTTAACATATTTCCTTTTTAGGCCGTCCACCAAAGTGTTTAACACTTCAAACTTTCCATTTATAGTAACTATTCTATACACACAATCCAATTAAAAATTATAAATCATGTGGGACCCAATCTCCACTAACTCTACTTTTACACTCATTTCACACTCCACTCATTACACCTTTTACACTTCTTACACACTCTACACAAAAGTCAACAATTTTTCTTAAAACCCGTGAAAGTCAAAGTGTTAAACACTTTCCAGGACGGAGGGAGTATCATAGAAAGAAAAAGGCAAATATAACTTATTTGAATTTGCAGTAACAAAACTTTGTACCTTATAAAGGAAAAAGACAAGACCTACATTTCAAAATTTGATTTTAAAATTGATCTGCATTATTTGCATTCTCTCCCTACTCCTTAGTCAGGTCTTATTGCAACAAGAGATCGATTTTGTACCGACGACAAAAAGAGAGAGATAGAGAGATGCCGAAGCGAACGACTCATACGTATTCGAGCGAGGACGCTTTGCCGGAAGGCCCAGACTCCGATCTCTTCGTCTACTACTGCAAGCCTTGCGGCTCTCACGTCCTCATCACCGGTACTTTACCCCTCTCCATTCCCTTCTCCTTCTTGTACCTTCTGCATCCATCATTGTACCTTTTGCTCTTTTGGACCTAGCTTTTAATTATTCTCGCATTTTAATTTGGGCATAATTGGTTGACTGTCTTCTATAGCTTGTGCTTTTGGTTTATCATTCGTTCAATTTCGTCTTTCTTTCTTTTTTTCTTTTTTTTTTCTGTAAGTATGAACGTATTAATCATTTTCAATACGCACAGTGAAGATATAATCGTGAGCATATAAATAATAAATATTGGGCATTATAATGCTATTGCACTTGTATAATCGTTACTCTGAGCGTGCAGTGATTATTTTTACTACAACTCTAAAATAGTAAAATTAATCTTTTTTTTTTTCTGGATTTTGAATTATGATTTTAAGGTTGTACACCTTGAGTTCATCATTACAATGTAGAAAGATAATGACCTACCAACTAGCTTTGAAAGCTTATCTTGCTTATTTTTGTTTAAATTTGTTTTTTTCGTATATATATCAATCTGCTTGAAGCCTTCAACACAATCAGTACTTGGCCCTCATAAGGAATATATAGTCTTATTTTCAAACAATAATTATTGGTTGAATTTGAACAAGACCTCATAGATTTTAATTTGGATTGCTTTAAATCTTAACTGATTTTTTCCTCTTAAACAAAAGGAATGATGCACGTATTAGAAATGATATCAAGCTGTCTCCAATTAAACTTATGCCCCTTAGTAGGGTAAGATTGCAATGAGAGAAACATAATGCTTTGTGCTGGCTTCATCTTCTTATTCACTACACGATTTTGAGATGGCAGACATGCGCAAGATAACAAACGATACATCATAAGCATCATGCCAATTTCGACCGAGAGAGCATCTAGTTTTTGCTAAATGAAGGTTGGATTTTCCAAAAAGTTTCAGGTGTTGGATTTTCATGAAAGAATAAATAAGCAAATTTCATGCATCTGCACTTACGTTCCATATTTTGAGAATTAACCTGCCGGTCTGTTGTATCTCCATATCTGCATTATTTATATTTTGATACATGTAAGTTGTGGAGCAGTTTATTCAACACAAAACATTGACTCACTTACCCTTGCTTATTTGGGAATTACTATCTTGTGATTTTTTTAATGATTTATATCTAGAAATTGCTTTTCCTTCTTAAAAATTTCACAGTTCAGTTTTCCACAGCTGAATTTTGACTAGAGGTTTGTATCTCAACACTAAAGCATATTTTTAGATACACAATTGCAGAAAATGCCCAAAAGAAAAACAGACAAATCATATGTTTTGGACAGGAAGAAGCATCTTGCGCGGCTGAACACTAGTGAAGGAGGAAAGGTCCTCCTAAAGCGGTAATTTTATGGTCAACTTTTCTCCAATATATACATATCTTTAAGTATCATCTTTTACATGATCCTTGTGTGCCGTGATCTGCCTTACATTTATCTCGATATACATTATCAGTTCAGAACTTTAAATTTGAGGGAACATGTCACATTTAAATGTGTGATTTTCTAAGGAATAGTAATCTAGGTGTGGCTGCTTTTCCTAGTAATGATTGCTAAATTGATATTTGTTAGAAAATTAAAATTAATTTAAAAGCGATAAGTTTCGGTCTTTGGTACTTAGTTGTATACATTGATCTGAATTCACAATGTTCATATTTGTAATGCACCTTTATTTGATCCAGTGGCGAAGGAAAGGTGGAGAGGCAGTATCGAATGAATTGTGTTGGTTGTGAGCTTTTTGTTTGCTATCGTGCAGAAGAAGACCTTGAATCTGCATCGTACATATATGTAGTTGATGGCGCGCTAAGTACAATTGCTGCTGAAACTAATCCACAAGTAATAATATGTTAAATGAGACGTTTTATTTTATTTTTATTATGTCTCGTATAATCAATGTTTCAGTTAGATATGTAAGAAGTATTTATGTAGTCCATAATTGTTTGATTGCACTTCTGCGACAAGTTTTATTTCTTTGACAGTTCTTGTTCTTTTATGTATTCACGCCCGTCATTTGTATAGCCTGTAAATGAAGTTTTCGCTCTCATCATATATTTGTTTCAGTACATTGTTTGATATTTGCTGTATGCTCTAGGATGCTCCTGTTCCACCCTGCATATCACAATTGGAAGGTGGTCTTGTGCAAGTTGCCATAGAAGTAGAAGACCGTGCACAACGTTCTGCAATCACAAGTATGCTGATGATCGATTTCCTAGAAACACTGTTTGATCACATCAGTGCTGCTATTAGACTTATTATTCTTGCAATCACTAACATGACAGCCACTGAAAGGAATAAATATGCTGCTTATGCCTAAATTTTATATGTTAAATTGCTTCTTCAAATTTGTCTTGTTATAAGCTATGAGTTTAGAGATGCAGTGGCAACCAAAAATTATGTACGTCTATTGACTTTTGACACTTAATGATGGGATGAAGTTGTATAATTCTGCTGTATACTCATTCTCAATCTGGAATAATGTGTATGATGCTTACAATATTTCTCCATAACGTTTAGGAGTGAATGCTGATGATGTTAGAGTTACTGTAGCCGCTGTTGCTGCCAGAGGAGAAGCTAACAACGAGCTTTTGGAATTTATGGGGAAGGTAAACAAGATAAACAATTTTTTGAAATCACTTCATTTGTAACTTGAAAATTTCAGACTGACATGGTAAGTCTGGAGATAGGTGTTGGGTCTGAAGTTGAGCCAGATGACGCTTCAACGAGGGTGGAATAACAAATCAAAGCTCCTAGTGGTACGTTGGGAACTTTTCTAGTGTCAATCAATATCAATTCTTTGGCAACATTAGTTTCTCTATTCAAGTTTTGCAAAACATATACGCCATAAAATAAAGTGAAGCTAAGGATATTTATTATTAATACCTGTTTGTTTTAAGTTTTAGCTCTGTACAAATAAAGCTGTTATAATTGTCTGCATTTTATCTTGACTGTGAGCATATGATTTGTGAACCAGGTGGAAGATTTGACAGCAAGACAAGTCTACGAGAAGCTTCTTGAAGCTGCACAACCATAAGGTGTTTCCTCTAAAATGCATTTGACGAAAACTTTTTTACGAACATTAAGATAGTATTCGACTGGTTACCTGTGTTGTGTTCAACTTTTGGATAAATTGGTGCAGATATTTATTAGTGTTCTTAACTCTTATTGTTTTTCCAAGTGTATAATCTTATATCTCTTATGCTCTGGTGATCCGAATATAAGAAATATTTAAACAAAAACTAATTGAGCCAAATTAGAGATAATAAAGGAATATTTTAGTTTGTTAATTTCAAGTATAATTTTATTAATTTTCAATTTATAGTTTAGTTTAACATGAATTAGATGATTTAAATTAAAGATGCCAATAACATAAAAAAGAACATTTTAAAATATAACAATGCCCTTTTGTGACAATCATAGGATACTACCACTTTCGGATATTAAAATTTTGTTTTTCTATTTTTTCAACACAAATATTCATGTTGTGTGTTTATCTATTTTTTTTGTTCAACTAGATATGTGAAACTGACCATTAAAATTACAATCCATAAAAATACTCACATTTCAAAATTCACATGTAATAAACACTTAAAATATTAAAATACATGTAAAAAATATTAAAATTATGTATAAATATCCTATATTACCTTTTGAATATATTTTTATTTTATTTTACTATTTTATTTTATGTTTTATGGAGTTGGTTGGCGCAAGCTTACCCGCTCAAGGACTTGGCACAAGCTTGCCTTGCCTTGGAGTTGTCCTTGCGCAAGCTTTGTGCTTCTTTTTTTTTTAAAACTATTTTTTTATGTTTCATACTCAATGTCTTTCATCTACTGTCTATTTAATTTACAACCACCCTTTTCAATATTTTAAATTCTTAGAATCCAATCAATCCTAAGAACGAAATCAATTTTTTTTTAAAGGAGAAGAAGTCCATAACAAATGAACGAGACAACAAGAAGAAAAAGTAATTTAATTATATGCATTATGTGTTGAAATTATATTTATATCGATTCATTTTATGCATATCTATCTCCATTTTTCTTGTAAATGGATAAGAATAGAAATATATTGTATTGAGCTAATTTCTTAAAAAAAATACAACATTGGGCTAAAATTAAAATTTCGCTAGTTTTTTCTTGGAAAATATGAGCATGATAGGATATTGCCCTTAAAATTTCGAATTTTGATAGCTTGTTTGTGAAAATTAGGAGCTTGAAAAATGAATATTTACTAGAAAATTAGGATATTTACTTGTGAGTTTGTGCCTACCATACTTGCGCTATCTTTGCACCACATATTTATCTAGTTTGCGCTGGCTATCTTGTGTCAGGAAGTGCATGTCGCAAGATAGTGGGGCAATTAACTTTTTTTTATTTTTTATTATTATTATTATTATTATTATTATTATTATTAGTAGTATTATTATTTCATTATATTTCATCTCCGTCTTCATCATTATTTATTTATTTATTTATTTTCAGATGTTACATATAATGCTTAAATATATAAGATATTTTTCAGATTGTGAATATATAGGTGGATACTAAGAATCTATATTTATTGAGTCTCATATTTACTATTTGTTGTGGTTGGGCAGAGGTATAATTATTAAGTCTCGTTTATCTACTTATCGAGAATTTTATCATTTATGCATGACACAACACAACCCATTTGTGTATGTCATTTTTAATAATGAGAATGAAATATATTGGAATAATGATGGAGAATCTTCATACATGAATTCCATTTGATCATATCGGGACGTCATATTTCGGATTTGGATCATTGAAAAATGATCGTCAAGACTCGTTAGATGAAATTGGAAAGATAACATTTTCCAATAAATGATCTGGTGACGCCTATCTCGGTGATTCTCAAGTTCCTGACCTAATAATGCTCCCAAACTCTAATGAGCTTATTGATGAAAAAAAATCTAACAATGATGATGAAGACTATCTCGAGGGAGTGACAACATAATAATCATCAAAAGACGAGCACCAAAATACCATTGCACATGCCACATTAGCCAATTTAGTTACATGGATTCATAATAAAGGAGAGATTCGTACACTATTGAAACTCAATTATTTGAATGAGGATTGCGACATGAACACGGAAGATGACATAATGGTTAATCAATTATTACCTAATTTATTAGTTTCAGTTATCCTAGTGGGTCCTACAAAAGTACTTGTGTCATGTGAAGAAGTTTCAGAGATGAAAACATTAGGAATAAAATCCTACTTTGACAACACAAATAATATTAATATTGATTTTGGTTGTGGCATCTTGAGAAAAATAAAATAAAATATGATGTCATTCAATCAGATAGAAAACGACTTGTGTGGGTGTGTGGTGTTGATCCGAAGAAATGTCATTTTCAAAAATGGGCTTCGTTCCACGAAGATATTTGGTATATGCATGGTTTTGAACACCACACGTGTGGATTAAGTTAAACATGTTCCCCCAAGATGATACACTCCAAAGTCATCACTACGTATTTTGCAAAGAAAATGCGTGGAATTTGTAAGATTATAATATCGAGTGCAATTCAAGATGATCTAAAAAGAAGCTTTGGGTGGAAATTAGCTATGATGTGACACTTAGAGCACATAATTTTGCTCTTGAGATGATATACGGTGGATATGACGATAGTTTCAAAATGTTGCCAAGTTATCTTTATATGCTTGAGAAGCATAATCCAGAAACTCTCACTGATCTAGACGTGGGGCATGATGGGAGATTTCGACACTTATTCGTTGCACTTGGAGCATGTAGATACACATTTGCATATTTTATGAGACATGTGATAGTAGTTGATGTTACTCAGCTCAAGGGGTAAGAATAGTGAAATTTTATTTGTAGCAGTGACGAAGGATGGCGACGAACAAGTCTACCCACTGGCCTATAGAATGTGACCTATCGAGAATGACGAATTATGGACATGGTTCTTCATAAAGTCGAGGAGAGCATAAGGTTGCACACCAAACACATTGATTATATCTGATGAACATGTTTCTATATCCAATGCATTGAGTATAATATATCCAGAGGCATCTCATGGACTTTGCTATTATCACTTGAGTGGTAAGATAAAACGTTTTGTCAAAGTGATTGTTGGATTGTATCTCAGAGTTGCGTACACTTACAAGGTGGAAGATTATGAAAAAAGAATGAAAACGATTGAACTCGCCAAGCCTGAAGTATACGCAAAATTGATGCAGGTTGGTCCAGCTAAGTGGGCTCGATCTGTGCCCAGTACGTCGTAATTTTTTGACATCCAATTCAGCAAATTCGTTAAATTCTCGTCTATTGTGGGTAGTGCGAGTACCCATTTGCTATTGTGTTAAACCATAAGAATTGCACTCAAAGAATGGTCTGCAAAAAGACAATAAAATGTATTGTTGGATGATAATGTCCTCACTTCAAAGGTGACATTCAAAATTCTTGAACAAAAGGAAAGAGCAGTTACCTATAAAATAATTTGTATTAGTAAAGAGTCGTTCAAATTGGAAAAAAGCCATCAAAGAGTGAATGTTAATCTTCGTTCTCTTATATGTTTGTGCATGAAATTTCAGATGGACCAAATACCATGCTCTCATGTCATTGTTGCAATTCAGTAAGTTGGTTGTTAATAACAACTGCTCTTTATTGTTGTTTACTCATACTTATTTTATTGTAACTAGCAATATGTTCTCTTATTGCCTTAGTAGTATTTATACATTGTAAAATAGTTCATTTTTATAACTTTTATCTTGTATGCATGACATGTACACTAGAATAACTACAAATTAGTATTTTTCTAAGGGTTAATATACAAAATTAGTCTATTTTTAAAGAAAAATGTAAATTCTAGCCACTTAAACAAAATTATGTAAATTATAACTATTTTTTTGTATAGTATCCTTATTTACCCTTAATTATCTTTGATAAATTCTCAAACCCATCGACACCCTTTTCCCCATAGGGCCATAGCTCTCTCTCTCTTTTTCTTCCATGGTCAACACCTTTTTTAGCCACCTTTGACATCGCTGCTGCCACCATATTCCCGTGCTTACTCCACGTTGTTGTTGGTGCAACCATATTTAATAACCAAATCCAAAATGCCACCTCCATCTGGTGCCTCTTCAACCTCTCCCGTTCACTTTCAAATATTGTTGCACTACTACTACGAGTCGCCTCCTTGGTGTCCAACGAGCTTCGATCTCTCTATTTCTCTTGAAATTCTCTACCAAATTCCTCCTTCAATTTTGATCCTTCTTCATCCGTCTTCGTCTTCATCAATTCTTGGTAACCACCACTTTCGTTCGACGCCACCAACACATCTACCACCATCACTTTCGTCTGAAGCCGCATTTCTCTATTTCTTCCTCACTCATTTCTTTCTCATGTTCTCTCTTTTGTTGCCACAACAACCACCTCCATTGTAATTCAAAATTTTGTCTATGTCGCTGCCGTATGTGGTGGTGGAATATGATTATCTTGTTGTGCATAATTCTGTAAGTATAACTTGGGTATTGGTGGTTGTTTCTTCTGATCATTCCAAGTGTTAACGAAAAATTCCAAATTGAATTAAAGGACATGAGCAATGACTAACAATGGTCATGTTCGTGTAAATTCAAATCGATACTTGCACAACAGACACTTGTTGATTACATTACCTCAGTTACATAATCATTTTGTCGTATAATTGCATATTACTTCCTTTTTAATTACATGACCTTAATTGTATGATTAATTTCTCATGTAATTGCATGACTGACAGGTCAATTTCATTATATAAAAAGGTATTTTAGTAAGAGTGGTTATTTTACATTTTTTATTCAAGTGATTAATTTTTATTATTTTTTTGAGAATTGACTATTTTAAGGGTTGCCTCTTTTTCTAATATTATTTAGGAGAATTTAGGGGGTCTATACAAAGTAAAATCTTGACGTCGGTAGCTATAGATGGTGTCACCAGAGAAAAATTGTAGTAAATGGTGGCGGCCGGTGAGTGGTGGTAGTTGTCGATGGTGGTTGGTGGTGGGGTGTTAAGAAAGAAAATATTTCATCCGTCCACGAATTTCTTACTCATTTTGATCTGTACGCGTCTTAAGTAAATAGTTTGATTTAAGATGTGTTGCGTATTGAGTAAAATTTGAGTCTCACTTGATTTATTGTATTTAATGGAATTGTATATAAAGTGGTTGGATCCACTTACTAAAAAAGGAAAAATGAATCGATTAACAAATTCATGCATTGAAAAAAAAAAGACAAAATGGAGAAGAAATTTATCGGCGGAAAGAGTATATGAGAGCGGGAGAAAATTTAGCAACTATGAAAAGAAATTTGTTTCAAACCAAACATATATTTTATAATTTTTATCAATAATATACAATAAATAATCATTTTTAATTAATTTTATCACTTTGTGAGAAAATGTTATAAAAACTATATAATTAATACTTCACTCGTTCCACCATACTATTTCATCTTTTATTTTTGGTATGTTTCAAATTATAGTTCAATTTTTCAATATGAATAGTAATAAAACATTTTCTTTTACTAAAGTAACTTTATTTAATGTTTATGATAGAAGTTTAGAATAATAAATAAGGGTAAGTGATATTGAATAATGTTAGGTCTACTTATATGACAAGCAGATCATTCGTTGACTTAGCCGTTATAACAACCTTTGTGGGGTCTTCTAGAAAGAGGTGGTGGCTAAGATTGTGTTTACTAACGACCTAGCAGTATCTTATTCTGCCCCTAAAGTGCTAGTTTGACTCTTTATGAGTCTGGAGTAAGGTCTGCCAAACACGCAAAGCATGTGCTTGCCCACCTGATCATGTCAGACACGCGTCTAACACATGCCTAGAATAATCATTTGTCACGTGGATATTCTCCAACAACTTTGAGTACCACAATGACGTGGCTTTTCCTTATTGGAGATGATTTGATGATGATACTGATGGAACCCGTATGAGGGGAGTTTAGTATCATTTTGTTCGTCTAAACTTATGATTTTCGTAGTTTTATTCGTATTATTTTCCCTCGTTCCGTGATATTTTGGCCCGATTTATGTTTCAGGATCATTGGCCTAAATGAGCATCGAAAGTGGAAAAGAAACGAGAAAAGACAAGAAAATGAAGAAGTGTGCCGAAGGACACGCGACAGAGCGTGTCAGCGGCCGCTGACCCATGATCAGCGGTCGCTGATTGGCCAGGCTGAGCCAGCGCCCACGCCAGCCGCGCGCCAGCAGCCGTGCCAGGCAGCGCCACACGAGTCAGCGGCCGCTGACATATCTAAGCGGTCGCTGACCCCCCGTTTTTCGCGCGGGCCGTTGCAACGAACCCTAGCGCTACTCGGAACAAACCTAGTCAGCGCCCGGTGACTTCCAGAGACCGCTGAGTTACCTCTCGCTATAAAAAGACACGTCGTGCCATTCATTCGAGATATCACAATTCTCCACACTTCGTCCCGACTCCTTTTGGCACGAATTCCTAGACTAGTTTTCCAACATATTTCTATTATTTTAGTTCATCTTGATCCCGCAATCAAGGGTCGAGACTTAGCATTCTAGATAGGATTTTTCGTTCCGTTCTTTATTTTAGAGTTAGCCGTTTACAACATTCGAACACCATTATTTCCAGATTTTCATTGTCGTTTCCAGACGTACTTCAAGTATTAATTCAAGTTCGTTTCTTTCCCTTTAATTGTTTCTTCGTTTATTTTACTTTTTCGTTTGTTTCGTTTTATGCTTTCAATTCCTCTCATCGCTTTTAATTTCCAAATTTCTTTCCGTTCTTCTTTCGTCTTTAAACTTCAAGCTCTTTACTGTCCTAGATTAGATTTAAGTTTCATTCTTAGTTTAGAATTTAATTGCTTTAATTTCTTATTTACTTTTTTTGCCTAGCTATAAAAATCCAAATCAATTCCTTTTTACTTCTTTTCGTTTTATGAACAAAGATTTAGATTGCCCTGTTAAGTCTTCCTTGAAAATACGACTAGAGTCAACTTATTGATCTATAACGAACTCGTTCTAAATTGCGAGCAATTTAATATAATAAATTGAAAGTATATCGGCTGGAAATATTCCTCGTGCCCGATACTGAGTCCCTTTATCGGACAGTGGGTCTGGTCTAAACAATGCCACGTACTGAAGGTTTAAAATAAGTTGAAACAAATTTTGGCGCCGTTGCCAGGGAAGGGAAGACTTTAGGCGATTTAATTCATTATTTTTTTTTCTTTTTATTTTTCCTTTTATTTTATTTTATTTACTATGTTTACTTTCTTCTTCTATATTGTGGTACGCGTAACGTTTTTGTCAAGTGTTGTTTATGCAAGGTCGCCGCAGTGCTAAGAAGCCATTGACGCCCTTCATTGATAACATAAACCGGAAACGTGTTATCTTTGCCTCCGTAGAAGAAGACATTGAGCACATTGACGAATTTTCGCTTCCGCGTTTATTCGAAGAGATGGCCAATGAGAGAGCGGACGAGAGGCCGCGTTATATGGGCGATTTCACTAGGCCCAAGTTTGGGACAACTGCTACTTCAGCCATCGTTCTCGACACCGCAGTCTGAAACTATGAGTTGAAGCCACATCATCAATCACTACTTCCGACGTACCATGGACTCCCGAGTGAAGACGCTTTGACGTTCATCCGAGAATATTGCACAGTGGTGCAGACTTTCCCGCTTCACTCTCTGACGGAGGATCAACTCAAGTTGAAGTGTTTCCCTTACACATTGAAGGATAGGGCCAAATCTTGGTTCTTATCTCTTCCATCCGGAACACTCACTACTTGGGGATCGGCTTGTGAGAAATTCATGTTGAAGTACTATCCGCATCACAAAACTCAAGCGGTACGTACTAAAATAATGAATTTTGCACAAGCACACGACGAGCCATTCCATGAGGCGTGGGAGAGATTTCAAGAGCTACTTCAACAGTGGCCTCACCATCAAATGGCACCGGAGATGCTCTGTCAATTTTTCTATGATGGTTTGCTCCAAACAACTCAATTCATGGTGGACAGTTCGGCGGGAGGAAATATTGCAGTGAAGACGGCGGAGGAGATGAACGAGATCTTCGAGACCCTAGCTGCGAGTTCGCATCAGAAATCTACAAGCCCGAGACGAATGAAAGCCAGCGCAGTGACTACGAGCCCCGATCTCAAGAAATAAATGGCGGATATGATGAGGGAGTTACAAGAATTGAAGATGAACCGACCCCCATCACCGTCTTTCCAACAAGTTGCATCTGAACCGTGCGGTATTTGTGGCGATTTTGGTCATGTTGTAGAGGGATGTCCGCGAATGGGAGAGATGACATCCGAAGGGCAAGCCGAGGTGTACGCAGCACAGGAATTCACACCCCAGCCTCAGCCTCAACAAAACTCGGGATGGAAACCCCAATTCCAAGGGCATGGAGCACAAAACTTTCAAAATAGACTGCCACTGGCTCCGAATTTTCATCCTCAATACCAACAACAGCCGTATTATCCACCACAACCGCCACAAAAACAATTCTATCCCCCACCGATGCCGCAATATCCATTTGCTCCTCCTCAAAAATCATCAATTGAGGATAGTTTTGCCGCGTTCATACAAGAGAGCAAGAAGGTTCGAGAGGCTCAAGATTCCACCATTAAACGCCTCGAGACGGCTATAGGGCAGATTTCTGGCGCTATCAATCAATTGCAGCAAGGCCAACAAACGGGCAAAATTCCTGCCCAAGGCTAACAACCCCATCAAGTGCAAGCCGTGTCCGTTCTAAGGGATGGTAAGGTGGTAGATAAGAAGATGGAGATGAGATCTTGTTATAAGATCAACATGATGGACAAATTAGCACCCGAAGTGGAAAAAGAGCACTCCTACGAGGAGCTCCATAAGGCGGTCGATCCATACGTTCCGCCCATTCCTTATCCTAGCAGGCTAAAGGATGTTAGAAGCGAGCAGCAGTTTGCGGATCTTTACAAGATGCTATTCAAAATAACAGTGAACGTTCCACTCCTCAAAGCGATCAAGAATATTCCATCTTACGTCAAATTTTTCAAAGAAGTAACATCAACGAAGAAGAGACTTGATAATCAAGAGTTGGTGACTATTTCTGAGGTAGCAAGCACAATCATGCAAAAGTCTTTACCTCCTAAACGACACGACCCATGTAGCTTCGTTATTGATATCATGTTAGGTAATGGTAAGGTAGCTTCTGGCATGTTAGATTTAGGAGCGGGAATCAATCTTATGTCGTATTCTATTTTTAAACAACTTGGTCTAGGAGATTTAAAACCTACTAGCATGAGTTTACAATTAGCGGATAGATCGATTCGTCATCCTAAGAGAATAATTGAAGGTGTGCTTGTTCAAATTGGTCCATTAATCGTTCCCATTGATTTTATTGTTCTTGAGATAGGGGATGTGCATGAGAACGGAGTCGAGCATACACTACTCCTTGGACGACCTTTTATGGCTACCACGAATTCCATCATAGATGTCAAGAATGGTACCATTACAATGTCTGTCCTTGAGGATGAAGTATCATTCTCCACACAACAAGACCACCCCACGACCTCGGTTGACTTAATCGATGCTTGTTCTATTAAATTCACTAATCCATTATTTGAGGAATCTACGTTACAGAATTTTAGTGAGATAAATGAAGTCACCCAAGATATCGACATGGCCAAACATAAAGAGACCGATCGTGTGACGGTAGTTGAAGGAGTACAAGACACTAAACGAATTTGGATTCACCCAATTAAGCATCCTACACCGAGACCGAGGCATCCAAACACCGTACCTTATCACGCTCATTCACTCACTTATGCGGGAGCCCTTATGCATCCAATCATCAAATCCGTAACGCCTCATGATAAGATCAAACCCCATGAGAGGGTTGCTCATTCTCCGGAAAATCCCACATTCAAAGGATGACAAACCACATCTAAAGAAGGAGAAGCCGCCATTTAAAATAAATTGGCATCGGATGAGATCTTACATCAAGAATGACTACATGCCCGAAGTTGTGGAGTCGAACACCAATTCTTACGCTCCCGGTTGATTGAGCGGTCTCGTCGAGCTAACGACGTGAAATAAAGCGCTTCGTGGGAGGCAACCCAGGCTAGTTTTTCTTGTTTTTCATATTTATTTTTATTTTTATTTTATTTCATTTGATTTTGAGTCTCTTATTTATTTTTGATATTTTTCTATGTTCATAGGTATCATCGAGTTGGGAGAAAACCGAGTCGAACGCAATTCGCGGAAGAAAATAGGACGGATTTGACGAGGGCAAGGTCAGCGACCGCGGCACACTCAGCGGCCGCTGACCTCGCGCACCATCTCCGCGCCAGCGCCACAGGCCGCGCACCACACCGAGTCAGCGGCCGCTGACCCATGTCTCGTAAAATTCTACCGATGCACCTCTAGCAATTTACGTAAGTTTACTCAGCGACCGCTGACGTGTCAGCGGCCGCTGAGGTAGCCGAATTGCCCCTATTTTTATCCATCTCACCTTATTTCTTCCACTTTTCCCCCATTCTTCTTCCCCAATTTCCCAAACCCTAACCCTTCTCAATCTTAATTCTCCAATTACTCCTTCCATACTTCATACTTTTATCCAATTCTTTGAATTCACCATCACTTTTCCATCCTCTACCACTCTATCCGATCAAATTCCCTTTTCATCCATAAATTCAACCCAAATCCTAAACCCTCATTCCATCTCTACTTTTGCACACCAAGTGTTTGTTAAAAGTCCAATGGGGAGAAAAAGGTCCAAGACTAGTGAAGTGGGGCAATCTAGCCACCAAGGAAACGGCGACAAGGGATTTCATCCCGTTCGTGACCACATTCCAACTTTCGGTGCCCCGTTCCCAATTTATACCAATCAAGAGGGTACACTCTATACTCGTTTTATTTCTCTTGATCTCACACTTCCACGGACCTTAGATTGGGATCTTATATCTAGCTTAGGCATTGCCTCTAAATTAACTCGCTATTTGAAGAACATTGGTTTGGATAAGTATGCTAGATTAGAAATTGATGGTTATAGGGAGCTAGGACTTGAATTTCTCACTACTTTTGATGTTGTTGCTGATTTTAAATCGTTTAAATTTCGTTATCGAGGTATTGCTCATACTATTACCACTTACATGATGAAATCCATCTTTGAATTTCCTACCTCGGGGCTCCATCGGGTGCCCCCGGAATTTAATCCGAATTTAGCTTGGTTTGAGCTTACAGGTTTTCATAATTGGGCATCGGGAGGGATGTCCAGTGGCTTTCTTCGGGACCCCGAGATCGGCGTCCTCCACAAGTTCATTGCCTACTCCATCTCGGGCAATGAACAAGCCAACAAAGTGAACACAGTGGAGTGCTTACTACTCCATTTTGCTATCAAGAAGACGAAGATTTGTTCGTCTTCCTTTATATTCGAGGCCATCCAGTCGATTCAACGGCGGAAGCGGGCCCATGCCTCCCTTCTTCATCTCGCTACCCCACTAGCCTTGCACCTCCAGCTCATCGGTACAAATGGCCCTCCCAACCATGAGCCACTCCTGACAAAGTACATCGACATCAATGAATTGTGGGGTGCGCCATTCGCCCTCTCTCGCACCGAGTTAGTGCCACAAGAGCGAAGGAATTGTGTGTGGCGCTATCTAAACGCCCACGTCGCATCCCGAGTATCTAATGCATCCGAAGAATCGGGAGATGCACATATGGAGGATAATGAGGAAGCTCAATCCGAGCATGAGGAGGATGAGCAAGCCGAGGACGAGGCCGACGACGCTTGGCTTGGCTATGACCACGCGGACACTGCCCAAAGATCCGAATGGGGTACCCAACCTCAATGGGGTACCCAGTCACAATGGGGCGGACAATCTCAGTGGGGTGCCCAATCTCAATGGGGCACTCAACCTCAATGGAACGCTCAATGGGAGCAATTCACTTCCGAGATCACCACGGAGATACGCGAGATGCGATCTGACATCCGCGGCCTCCATACTCGCCTCGACACACATCAACAGCAGTGGGAGGCTCAGAACCGGGCGATGAAGGAGCAAACCCGACTACTCCGGGAGATGCAACAACAATGGTCCTCTTGGACCCTTGGCGGTTCACCCACCTATCCTCCTCCCGACCAACAGTGAGCCTTTGTCTCATTGTTAAGGTACTTTTATTACTTTCTTTCCTTTTCGTGTGAGTGTGTTTTCGGCTAACTTTTGTTTTTTTTTGTTTTTCCCTATGTTTCTTAGTTTATGTTTGCAGGTTTTTCTTTCCGTTTGTTGTCCCGAATGTCGCATTTCAGGGACGTTTCTCTCTCCCTACTTTTTAGATCTTTACTTTCCACAATGAGGGCATTGCTCTATTTTTGTAGGAGGGGGAGGGGTGTTTTTTTATGCGTGCATTCGTCGTTTTATTTTCGTGTCTTATAAGCATGCAACATTTTGATTGTTTGTGAGCTACTTGATCTTTATATATCGTGGGTAAATCGAAGCATGATTTATGTTTAAGATGAGACATGATTTGAATTCCTTGATTGATTGGAGTTGATTTATGTTGCGAAACGTAGATGAACTAAAAAGGTGTAGAACATTATGGCCGGATTGTAGATCTTAGTAGAACGATTAAAATAGTGTTGCATGATGATATAAATTGATTGATTCAATTGGCTAGTTGTTTATGACCACTTGTTGCGTATCCGTGTTTTATTAAATGAACTTTGTCAAGAGGTCTCTGCTCCTATGGGAACCATGAGCACGGGAAACCGCGTGAGGATACATTAGGGAACCCCTAATTGTTCACATCTCGCGACAATGACCACATAACTTGGCATTGTTCTAAGTAATTTTCTTAAAGTTCTTAAAATATAAGAATACAAAAAGGATTCTACCCCGCTCTCTTAAATCAAAATTACAAATTTATAAAAGAGATGGGTATGAAAAACC
Organism: Leonotis leonurus; assembly: GCA_026898415.1. Classification (NCBI taxonomy): domain Eukaryota; kingdom Viridiplantae; phylum Streptophyta; class Magnoliopsida; order Lamiales; family Lamiaceae; genus Leonotis; species Leonotis leonurus. The sequence goes on along the minus strand of JAPKLX010000041.1, from coordinate 805,831 downwards.
ACACCGGGAAAACTCGATCATTCGGAGTACTCACCCGGTGAATATTGTCCTAAATATTCCTCATGTTGAAAGAAAGTAAAGAAAAGAAAAAGATACGCTATTTAAGATGGATAAAAGCTCTAGCCGATTATGTGATCTCAATAACGTCTTGTGCATCATTATTTTACGTTGTTCCAATTGATTATAATCTAGTCTAGATGGTCTACATCTTATATGTCCTCTATGTAACATGATGTGATGATATGATGCTCAATTTTGGAATAATTTGAAGTCTTGTCAAGAACACATGCCGTGATTAGATTTTTCCCTAGCGATAGTTTAGACTAAGTTATGCTTGAGGACAAGGAAAGTTTTGTGTGTGGAGGGTTTGTTTAGTCTCATTTTGTTCATCTACACTTAGGATTTTCATAGTTTTATTCGTATTATTTTCCCTCGTTCCGTGATGTTTTGGCCCGATTTATGTTTCATTTTATGTTTCAGGATCATTGGCCTAAATGAGCGTCGAAAGTGGAAAAGAAACGAGAAAAGACAAGAAAACGAAGAAGTGTGCTGAAGGACACGCGACAGAGCGTGTCAGCGGCCGCTGACCCATGATCAGCGGTCGCTGACTGGCCAGGCTGAGCCAGCGCCCACGCCAGCCGCGCGCCAGCGGCCGTGCCAGGCCGCGCCACACGAGTCAGCGACCGCTGACATATCTAAGCAGTCGCTGACCCCCCATTTTTCGCGCGGGCCGTTGCAACGAACCCTAGCGCCACTCGGAACAAACCTAGTCAGCGCCCGGTGACTTCCAGAGACCGCTGAGTTACCTCTCGCTATAAAAAGACACGTCGTGCCATTCATTCGAGATATCATAATTCTCCACACTTCGTCCCGACTCCTTTTGGCACGAATTCCTAGACTAGTTTTCCAACATATTTCTATTATTTTAGTTCATCTTGATCCCGCAATCAAGGGTCGAGACTTAGCATTCTAGATAGGATTTTTCGTTCCGTTCTTTATTTTAGAGTTAGCCGTTTACAACATTCGAACACCATTATTTCCAGATTTTCATTGTCGTTTCCAGACGTACTTCAAGTATTAATTCAAGTTCGTTTCTTTCCCTTTAATTGTTGCTTCGTTTATTTTACTTTTTCGTTTGTTTCGTTTTATGCTTTCAATTCCTCTCATCGCTTTTAATTTCCAGATTTCTTTCCGTTCTTCTTTCGTCTTTAAACTTCAAGCTCTTTACTGTCCTAGATTAGATTTAAGTTTCATTCTTAGTTTAGAATTTAATTGCTTTCTTATTTACTTTTTTTGCCTAGCTATAAAAATCCAAATCAATTCCTTTTTACTTCTTTTCGTTTTATGAACAAAGATTTAGATTGCCCTATTAAGTCTTCCTTGAGAATACGACTAGAGTCAACTTATTGATCTATAACGAACTCGTTCTAAATTTCGAGTAATTTAATATAATAAATTGAAAGTATATCGGCTGGAAATATTCCTCGTGCCCGATACTGAGTCCCTTTATCGGACAGTGGGTCTGGTCTAAACAATGCCACGTACTGAAGGTTTAAAATAAGTTGAAACAAGGGGCTCACGAAAACGCAGGATCCATCGGTTTAATAAATCATATGAATAATTAATTCTTAAAGCACATAGGAGAATATAATGCGAAAATATAAATTATATCTTCTCCTTATGCTTAATCCTCCTCTTGTGGAGAAGCGATTTGAATCGCTAGCTATCGAACCACAATCCACGCCGTAGGATCTTCTTCTTGAATCTCCATCGAATCCGGCCCTAGGAACTTCTATCCTATTCCCGGTCTATCTACTAGAATATCATGTGGGCGAATCTATCTAGAATCTAGAGAAAAAGAAGATCGAAAATTGGAGCGTTGAATGCTCTATAATTTTCGAAAATTATGAGAATTAAATCTCATATGGGGCGCCGGTTTTCTCAAGTAGGAGAGAGAAATTGAATTCTTCTTATTCTCTATTTATAGACATAGTGGGCTAGGATAGGACTTCTAAGGAGAATGAATTAGATCACAAATAATAGAAGCATAATCATTTTTTTATCTCTTGCAGTTACAACTATAATTCATATTCAAATTTGAATTATATTTAAAATTAATATGGGCTTGGACAAATCCATAATTAGATTAAATTAATTTCCAAGTCTCAATTTGAGCCCAATTGAATTTAATTAATTGGCTGGCCCAACCTTTAGACTTAAATTAATTAGTTTAAATTAAATTATCCTCCAATTAATTACTCCATGTAAATTCAACAAAGAGCAGTTCTGTTATAAATATTTATCGACTCCACTATAGGATAAATATTGAATTCATCTTGATTCATTCGAATTATGGACGTAACCTTTTTGTCATTAATTATTTCCCGCGTTTAAGATTTTCTAAATCTATTAGTTAATTGAGTTTGCTGACAACTCATATTTAATTAATATATTTATTCGTGAGTGATGCGGTTCAGACCTTTAATATTACATATGGAATAAATTCCCAACCAGCCGGGTTTCTTATGCAATAAACCTTTCTGAACGCCTCACGCGGATTTATCAACTCGTGTCACCGAGACGCGATTATGTACGATTGACAGTCGAACACTTCTAGCTAAGCCAATGACTACTACCCAAAACATCACTATTTAGAGTTACAAAAAACTCGCAAACGTTGATGAATCAAAGCAGCGTATAATCAATCACCTATACTAATATCATCATCACAGATTAAGAAATGAATTAATTTATGAGACCTCGTTCTAAGTATCAGCTCGTTAGAACTTATCTCACTGTGAAACCACTCAATATGTATACACAAAGCATGTGTAACCGCCTATACATACCGACATCATTCTTCGAGCTAAGGTCAGTCGCATCGAAATGATATCGCAGCCTTTACCGACTAGACTGTTCAAGTCTGTCTAGACTGTGACTTTATATTACAAATTAAGGAGTTGACTGTGTTACCTTCCGTGATCATCGATCCACCTCACAGTCTACAATTGTAATAAATGGACTTGTTTGCAATTCAAAATATAATAATAATAAATAACAAACCAATGATAGAAATATTTATTCTCATTAAAGTGCAATGAAAACAGGTTTGATACATCGTCAAAGCATAAAGCATGCTTTGAGGTATACAAACCCTAACAGATACTATTATTGTTAGCAAGTTTGTTATCTTCTATATTATTACTTTTATATCATCTATGTAATAAACTATATATACCCCAATTCATTTTCATATTTTAAGGTTAGCACAGATTCCCACTATATATATTATTCTCTCGCACTCTTAAGCATATCACTCAGTCTACTTTGAGCTGACTTGAGCATCAAAGTCTCTATCCGGAGAATCCCAACTATTTCTTTGAGCTTCTTTTGCAGGAGATCTGACGTGTCAGACCTCGGACAAAAGCTAGTTGGGCGACAACTTTGTGATCCTACAACTAAAGTATGAACTCACTACAAGAAATTCAAACATAGATTACACTACATACATGACGGTTCATTTTATACACTGTCATGTATGTGCGTGTTTTTACTAAGCATAACAGTTATTACAAATACCGTCATGTAAGTTGTGTAATATTTAGTTATAGATAACGATACTAATTAAAGTGTCATGTATACTAATA
>JAPKLX010000041.1:709537-802174 GCA_026898415.1 Leonotis leonurus | reverse complement strand
TTTAGTTATAGATAACGATACTAATTAAAGTGTCATGTATACTAATACTATTAGATAACACTTTAGAATAATTGTCATGTATAGAGTGTCATGTATAATGCATCGGAAAACCCTAACCTTCTTCCTTATTCCAGCGCCGTTCTATGCTCCGCCCGTCGCCCAATCCTTTCACTGCACGCCTCGTTCTCCCCATTCCAAACCACTAATCATCTGGCTTCTTAACTTCCGCGCTCGTCCTTTTTCTTTCAATGTCGTTCATTTAATTTCATATCAAAGGGGAAAAATCTTGGTAGCGACGAAGAAATTGTGGAAGCTGTCTTCTGGATCCCATTGAAACAATATGTATTGTCCATTGTAAGGTAGGTAATCTTGTGTAGCTCTTGGGTTTTCAAATTTTACAGTACAGTGACTTGTTGGATTCACATTATTGTCTCATCTACTTTCGTTTTGACCAAAAAAAGTTGCCTATTGCTAAAGTCCCAAATTTCTATTTCAATTTCTGAAAATATGCCCCCCTCTACTCCAGAAATTGAAGGAAAATAGATGTTGCGTGACCGCCTCGTCGCCACCACTCGTCGTATTCTTCTCGTAAAATCACTGAAGCGCCACCATACGGCATAGCGGAATCGCCATTAGTCTGCACGGTGGCTACCCCGCTAGGCCACTGCTGTGCCGTCCCTATTGACGAGAACTCACGGCTGAAGCAGTCAATCCTGGTTTTTTCTTATTCTTTAATGTTATTAATATTACATTTTGCACTATTAGAAATTAATTAATGTACTAATTTTGAGTGGAATGAATATATACGAATTTGAAGGCCAATACAAGAAACGATTTTGACCAAGGAATGAAGAAGTCTATTGCCAAGTGCTAGCATGGCTTCGACACATTAATCCCCGCTCCTCATACTGGGGTATACATGTCTTAACTAATTAACATTTGGAGTAGTAGTCTTAATTTATATATGTGTAACGTTCTTATTTATATGTAAAATATATCAATTAAAAATGACATGATTAATAAAGAAAATTAAAAGAAAATTAATATTATTTCCTAATATATACATTTAGTTAGTCTTGCTACATATATATAATATCAGTATATGTGAAATGATGTCTGATATATATATAAGACTTGAATGAACTATTATTGAGTCTCTTTTTGCAGTCTCCTTAGCTATTCGAACTGAAACTTAGGTGAAAAAACATGCACGCAGATGCAAGTATGCTTTCATTTAACTTCTTAATTTTATTGTTCGATTGATGCATCTTGTTGAACAAGCTCGGGTTGGTTGTAGATTTCACAACTCATCAGTTGGGGATATGACATTGCTTATCTGACCATCAAGGTTGAAGGGACCAAATTCCTTGTCAATCTCGTAAATATTACTTTGATCACCTGCACATTTTTTAACCAAAGTAAACTAGTGCTTGTTGGAATCATTAAGTATCAAAGTTTAGACAATACTCTCCTCTAATGGCTTAGCTTTTAATCTACTAGTCTAAAGTATAACCAACAATATAAAAATAAAAGTACTTCCTAAGCTTCAGCCCATAGTTAGTTCTGAGGGATAGCAAATTATGCATAGTACATGTAGCATAACTCATTCATGGTTGTGTTGAAGGTGAGATAGAAACTTATGCTATAATAGAAGCTTTTGAAAATTCAGGTGAATACTCTAATTTTCATTTATTTATGCAAAAGTACTTGTGAAAAGTTAAGTCAAGATTTTTTACTAATTGCATGATGTTTAAACAAGTACATTAGTTATTTGATTTATTGGAGAATCTTGAAAATTTGCTCAATCAGTTAGAGTCTCTTTTAATTTATAAATTTGTTTCTTGGAATAGATATTAAACTAATTTCAGGGCATCATTTGAGGCATAAAAAACATACTAGTCTAGTATCATGATTTGTTTTAGAAACTCTTGACTTGAGAGGATATCAAGACTTATTATTCTGGATATATGAATAGGTATTAAAAATATGATCATACTTGGAACAATTTTATGGTCGCGAATAACCACAAGTAATGCATCATCCAAATCTCTTTCGCCCTTCAGTAGCTTTTTGATGGAGCTGTCAACCTAGAGATTAATATGCCATAAAGAAATGAAGATGTATTCTCCTTTTTTTCGAATATCATAAATCGACAAAATCTTTATACCCAATATTTATTTTATTTTGTCATGACTTAACCTTAAACTTGTGTGTATTAATCTCCCCTTTATTCAGTATCATAATAATATTTATATCTATATTTAGTTAATATGTTGAAAATGTCTAATAATGTTGTTTGTACTTGCATTAGCATATAGGAGTAGATTTCTGGTCTATTGATAGGTGGGAGATTCTCATCACAATCTCTCTCTCTCTTATTATTCTAATTTATAACTAATTAATTCTTTTAAGTTATTTATATTCTATTTATATTATTCTGACGAAATGTTCATATATCCAAAATAATGTTATTGGTGAATCTGCCTAGAGGAACTGATCATATTGTTAAAATGGTATTTTTACACAAGGTAATTGCATATATAAGGTAAAGAAATGCATAATTTAATTAATTGAGCAATGTTGAGGTTTATGGAAAAAGTTATTGCTACTGAGTTACTTTTAATTTATATCTTATATTATACTAATTGTATAATATCATCAGGTTTTGGAACAGATGAAGCAACACAATGCAATCACCTCATGTTATTTATCGCACATATGCTAAAGTTTTTTAGTTTTTTGGCTTTTGCATTGTGTTAAAACATTTGATGAATTTGAATACATGTTGGTTGGATTTGATGACTTGTATATATGATGATGAACACGTAGATTTGCTTAATCTCGACTTTTATGATTTGTATCGGATGTTAGTTGATTGTTTTAGGTTAATGATATGATATTTTCTAGTAAAGTTTATGTATTTTATTATTTACAGAATATTAATTTATTTATATTTCAAATATATAAACAAGTTTATACGAAAATACAATTTTTTTTTACATATTAAGGACCATAGAATAGACAACGGTTCCTAAGGAAATGTCATATCTATGGTATATCTCAAGCATGACAATTTAAACACAAAAGCATCATCCATAATATTTCATGGATGACAGTAAAATTTAAAAAGCGTCATCTATGAACATTAAAATAACGGTTTACACAAAAAGTGTCATCTATAATGTATTACTTCCTCCGTCCCATTCAAGATGACTCATTTCTTTTGGGCACGCAGACCAATAAAATCTATTTCTTTTTACTTACTCAATACATATCTCTCCTAAAAAAATTGCTATAAAAGGAAATGAGTCATCTTGTTGGGACGGACGGAAATGGCAAAATGAACCATCTTGAATGGGAAGGAGGAAGTATATATCACCATTTATCATTATAATTTACACAAAAAGTGTTATCTATAATATAGTATGCATGACGGTATTTACATATAAACAATTATCTATTAACACTTAACATGACAGTTTATAACATTATAGATGACGGTAAGTAAACGTCATGTATGAACAAAAAAAACGCGCTCATAGATGATGGTATTTTGTCCGTCATTTAAAGTATTTATCATAGATTACATCACCTATTTTAACACTTTAATTTGTACATAAATGACGCAAAATATCCGTCATCTATGAGCGTTTTTTTTGTAGTGACTCCAATATTTGGAACCTTCATACGCTTTTTATTTACTTTGTTGATGATTGATCCTCAATGCAACACTAAGATTGAACATATGTATATAAATTATATTTTTCAAAATATATATAAATACATTTCTTAATTTGTACGAAAAATATAAAATGGACTAATGAAACGGGACAAATAGAGTATAATGTAATATATAACGATTTTGTAAAACTATTACCTTTACCCAACTATATAAAAGCATGCATAATAATTTTCTTAAAAACTGTTATAGAAAATAAGGAACATACCTAACATATATACATAATAGCTCCATCAAAATGTATATAACTTTTCTTGTTGTTCATGTTGTAAGTTCTAACTTTACAACAATATATGCCACAAAGAATTTAAATTTCATACTCAATTTCTGAAAAATTGGGTGTAGTTTGTGGAAATATATACCAACAATTTGTCCTATTTAAGCATATATAACACTACAAAAAATGCATTATATAGCAACGGAAAAATTTTCCGTTTCTAAATTTTAACGGATCGACAACGGAATTGTTACGGAATTTTTGTAAAATTTTAGTAACGGAATTAATGACGGAATTATCCGTTATTAAAAATTTAGTAACAGAATTTTTCGTTACAGTTCCGTTACTAAAATAGAAGAAACCATTCTAAAAACGAAAATTCTGTTACAATTCCGTTGTTATATATAGTAACGGAATACATTATGTTGTTAAATTTTCTAGCAATCATCGATATTACTACGGATAAATCCGTTACAAATCCGTTACTAAAACGTTTAGTAACGGAATTTCTTATTTTAGTAACGGAAAAATTCCGTTGCTAAAATAATTTTTTTTTGTAGTGTAAGTCTGCCTATATTAAAATTTTTTATCATATTCATATTTTCTTTGACGAACATATACACTAGAACATCTACAAATTAACATATTTAGTGAATTAATTACATAAAAAAATGCAATACATTTAAAAGCGTATGAATCAATTAATTCAAATTTACTAAGTTATCCTAGTCATTTTTATAGTGTTAAGAGATTATTAGTCTATTAGATAGGACATGAACATGAGGGTGTTTACATAAATTATTATATTATTATTTTATAATTGTAATGTACAAGTCAACTATTTTTTTTAGTATTGTCCATAGGTTAAATAACTCTTAAACAAAAAAATTATAAAATATAATTTCATTATTTTATTAATCTTGACACATTATAATTATAAAAAATCACAATTTTAATCATGGGATGGAAGAATTAATGGTTAGTCAATTTTTTTTTTATTACCTTTTCTTCGCTTCTCTCAACGGATACACGAATTACACAGAAATATACAAATACACAAGTTTTGTATTTTTACAAGATATACGAATTGCAATCCATATATCTTATGAGATACCCAAAGACACAAAGTTACAACTTGTATGTGTGTATTTCATCATATTTGCCTAGAGATATATGAACAATCGATCTACAACTCATGTATATTGTATATCTCATCATATATATATATATATATAGGGAGTGGTTCAGGTATAAAGTGAAATTAAAGTAGGAAATAGGAAATGATATCAGACATTGATTTGGATGATCGGACGGATATGATTAAATCTGATCTACTTAAAAAGGCGGTGCATTCCATCACTTTGAACGATGCACGAAGGATATTTTAGTAATTTGAAGTGGGCGGTTATCAATCATCCCCTATACGCGTTCAAAATACAATGCATTTAATAGTTAAATACAATGCATTTAATAGTTAAATGCAATGCATAACTCAATTGCATTTTCACAATGCATTTTATAGTTACAAACAATGCATTTAACAGTTAAAAACAATGCATTTAACAATTAAATTACTGATTTGCCCTTAATTACTATAAAAAAGGGATTATTTCGTGCCAAAAATGAAAAAACTCGGTCAAGATCTCAACCGTTGGATTAGAATGATTAATGGCCCAAATTATTTCCTATTTCCTACTTTAAAATCCTTTTGTATATGATCTATATCTTATATATATATATATATATATATATATATATATATATAAAAGGAGTGTATCAAATTAGAACTAAAACTTTAGATAAGAATTAAGAATCAATCTAGACCTTGATCTTTGTATAGTCTATAATCCAAATTAATTATGAATTATTATGCATATAATCTATATATATATAAAATAGGAATCATTACAATTGAAATCAATTTGAGTGGCAAATTTTGTAAATAACTTCAATTTCAATGACAAATATAATACTACAACTATTAAATTTAAAAATAAACCTTAACAAGATCCGATCTCTATACCTTTCATAAAGAAGACTATATTGTGAACCAATAGAGCAACAAAATAACTTGAGCATTAAATAAATCATAATATACATGTACAACTGAATCTGGTTTATGTTTAGCGTTTACCTTATTAATTTTTAAAACTTTATAGATTATTTTCTCTCTCCTATAACACATTTCTCCTATAATTATTTATTTTCTTCGTAAAAATATTTGCAATATTATGCATATTAAATTAAAGATCTCGACAATACATTTAATTTGATATATGTTATATAAAATATAAATTTAATATAAAAAATTATAACACATTAGTAAATTGAAAATAATTATATGTATACATATTCTTATACATATAATATATTTTACTAAATTATAATGTTCCTAATTATAAAGTTGAATACTCTTTATAATATGTTTTAATATTATGCATGAAGATAAATTAGACATAGTGTCTCAATCTATTTTTACTATAAAATTTCAATGTTATCTAATATGTTTTCCTAATTTTATTTTCTTACATCTAAGTTTAATCTTTTATTTAGTACTAAAAACTTGTCATATTTGATCAGTGTATATAATTGTTTTTAATATTTAATACTAATAATTATAATCAATTTGTATTGTTGATAAATTCAACACTAACATATATTGACTTTGTCCCACTTATTTAAACACATTTTCCTTTTTGAGATGTCTCACTTATTTAGACACATTTCTTTATTTAGCAAATTATAAAGCACAAACCATGTTTTTCAAAAAATATTACAACTAAATATTAATATCAATGTGAAAAGTAAATGAATTTAAATAAGTGAGACGAAATGAGTATAGTTTTTTAAAAAATATTAATTTTAATGTATAATTATAAATATTAATTAAATACTAAATTTAATTGTGAAACATAGAATGGAATACAAATGGTCATTCCATTTAGGAGCTCTATTAATTCGCTGTTACATAAAATTATGTCAAATATTTATTATTATATAAAAAAAATTAGAATTTCACAACAAAATAAGGACAAATAATAATGAGTTCAAATATATTTATTATGAATTTTGTTATCAATATACACATATGTTTAAATAGTTATGTAATATTATCTTATTTTTTAATTTTAATGTGTTATAAATTAATAAAAAACGACTCTTTATAAAATAAGAAATTGAATGAGGTAAAATCAATCAAATTTATTGTATCAAATCGTTGATTCTGTTCTCAAATTTTGAAACTGTAACCGAATTGTCCCCGGCATAATCACAATTGAGAAGAGTACTATCGAATATTACGGTTTTAAAACCACCAAATAAAATTGGATTACAATATTTTTGATTTCTTTAATTATCTATATTATAAATTATTTATAAATAAGTTATAAATCCGTGCATAGCACAGGTGCAATACCTAGTTTATTGAAATTATAATGCATTGTAATTAAAATGCATTATTATATTATACAATGAGATTATACATGTAATATATCAAAATAATGTATAACATGCATATATTTAGTTGATATATAAATTCTCCTCCAATCCTGCACCCCTATATATATATATATATATTTGCTGAGCTACAGCAAGATAGCATATTTGAGTATATAGTCATGAAATTAAAAGTGAGAGATTAAACTAAACAAAAGCCGCACGTTTGGGCAGAAGCGGTTGGATTCCAATTATTTATTACCTATTCAAAATTTTTATCATTAATATATTTGACACGTGATACATCAACACACTTCACAAGTTGTTTGTGTTGTTCATCCACGTTTCTCTTACTTGCTCCCATCATCGACACGTGTGTTTACTCCTCATTTCGTACTTCAAGAAAGATTGTACGGCTAGCTGTACCACAATACTCTATAACTTTATCATGCTTTACTCTATGTATATATCGTCTCCAATTTCTTTATTCAATTCACTATTCTCATTTTCCTAATATAATATTAATAATTCCTCAAGTTCCACTAAATTTGATACATTTTTTTCGCACAATGAGTGTATAAAGTAGTATAAAAGTGATATAAGTGAGAGAGTCCATAACTTTTTGAAAAGATAACTTTTACTATTTTTGAATATATCAAGCTCAGTGGACGTTCCAATAAAAAAAAATGTGTCAAACTTAGTAGCACAAATGGAATATTACTTTTAAGACGAAGGACATGCCAAGTTGTTTTTTGAGCTATAGTTAATTATTTAAAATTATGTTATACTCCCCTCATTCTGCTAAATGCGACCACAAGGAATTCAACACATAGTTTAAGAAAGTAAAAAAGAAGTAGGGGTGATGTATTACAAAACTAAAACGTTTTACTTTTTAGGAAAGTGACCACTTTTAATAGGACGACTCAATAAGGAAACGTGACTACATTTGAGAGATTATATTTTATTTCGCATTCCAATAAATATGTAGTATAATTAATGAAATGGGATAAACCAAATAAAGAAATTGACTACTATTAAAACAGGACAGAAGGTGCGATATAAATTCTAATTAACCTATTTTAATAGATTTGAATTATTAGATAATGAATCTGAATTATAAATAGATTGAATAATAATATAATTTCTTATTAATAGTAATTATATGTCCACTTCGTCCTCTTGATAAAATTGCAAGAGATAAGGGGCACAAGTTTCTTTTAAAAAGTGCTAATTAGTTGATAAAACACATTCTATATATATATATATATATATATATAAATAGATTAGTAGTGAAATAAAAGTGGTAGAATCATATGGGTATAGATACAAAATAATCGACATTTTAAAATGCTACAAATGTACAAATAAAATTAATTAAAGTGTTGCTTATTTTATATAAACACACAATCCTACAACTCTTACGGTGATGCTACAATTATACTTAATTTATATGGAGTATTGCATCACCCTAGAATAAAAATATGAAGTAATACAAATCAACGTGCCCCAATGTTTAACAATTCATCGACACGTGCTAATGACTTGTAAATTGATTGGACATTTTCACCACAAGCCACTCTAAATTGAATACACTCTTATCAATAACTAACAAATTCGAAATAACAAAAACTTACTTTCTCGTGCACTAAATTTCAGAACCAGCATCAACTAACAAAAACACAATTGATCTTTGCATAAACAAATAATTAAACAAAATTTAATTAAAACACAAAAAGACAACCCAAAAACTAAAATTTGCATACCTTGTTAATTAGTAATACTAATATTTAATTTCCATCTGAATATTATTCAATCTTTAGCTACTCTACGGCGAACCCTAACATTAAAGCCTCCGGCCATGTACGACGTGAGCATCGGCACAAAAACCGGCACGTCGGACCGGACCGGGAGCAGCTCGAAGCGGCTGAGAACCGACGCCACGACGTACTTCATCTGAATGAACGCCATCTCCTTGCCGAGGCACACCCTGGGGCCGGCCTGAAAAACCGGGAACATGTAGGGGCTCACCATCTTGACAGCCCGGTTCTCATCGAGCCACCGGTCCGGACGGAACTCGAGCCGGTCCTTCCCCCACAGAGCCTCCATCCTTCCCATCCCGTAAGGAAAGTATGTCACCCGGTCTCCCCTCCGAACCGCAGTCCCGTCCGGCAAAACGTCGTCGTTCACCGCATGCTTCGAGTCCCACACCACCGGTGGATAAAGCCTCATCGATTCGCACAAACACGCCTTTATAAACTCCATCTCCTTCAATTCCTTAAACCCTAATTTTCCGCCGCCGCCGCACTCCGCCACCACTTGGTCCTCGATTTCGCGGTGGCTCGTGAGGAGCCAAAACAGCCAAGTCAGCGCGGCGGAGGTTGTGTCCCTTCCAGCCATTAGGAAACTTATTACCATATCTCTCACCATCTCCTTCTCCATCCCAGATCCTAAGAACCTCGACAGGAGGTCTCCGCCGCCACTACCGCAGGAGGTTGCGGCGGCGGCGATCATCTCATTGACAGAGGCTCGAACGGTCTTCACGGCCTCTTTTAATTCCCTCTCCATACCTATGTTGAGCGCGCGCTTTATCTTCCACACAGCGAAGATGGGAGCCGCACCGCGGGAGGCGGAGATGGCGGAGGCGGCGTCGAAGGCCGTTGCAAGCGGCGGTGCCTCCCGAGACATGTCAAGGCAGTTGGGATCCATTCCTAAGGAGACTTTGCATATGGTATCAAAGGCGAATCTTCTTAGTACCTCTTGCATGTCGAGGGTGGCGCCGGTCTCTGCCGCGAGGTCAAGGGCCGGAATCAACCGTTCTTTGACTTCGGACTCGAGAACCGCTACCGTGAACTCGCGGAGGGATTTGGTGCAGAATTCATGGGAGGCTAACTTGCGCTGGAGGCTCCAGGTGTCACCGTCGGCGTTGAAGATGCCGACACCCAAGAAATCTCCGAGGAGATCGGTAAAGAGTTTTCCTTTGGGGAAGTTGGAGAAATTTGATTTGAGCATGTGTTCAATGTTGTCGGGATTGGCGGTGATGATGGTGCGGGGTGCACCGAGGCGGTGCATGACGATCGTCTGCGACGCGGATTGGGAAAGGAGGGCGGTGTACCAGCTCAGCAAACGGTGGCGATTCTTGTAGAAGGAGATGAGGCAGTGGATGCTAGGAGGGGAGAAGAATATTCTGGGACTACTGAGTTTCTTTAACTTTAAGTAGAGTTTGTTGGATGGAAGGAGGGAAAAGAAGATGAGAAACCCTAGCACTGAGTAGAGAAGAAGAGAGAGAATCATGGTGAGTTGAGTTGGGTTTGTTTTGTTTTTTTTTTTTGTTTTGTCTGAAGCTAGCTGAGACTGAGATGGGAGTTGGTTGAGTGATGAGGAAGTGTATATATATACACATATACATGTGTGTGCGAGTGTAGAGTGTCTATCTATATAATATATGGAAGCCTTTGAAATTTGAAAGAGAAGTCCTTTTCAAACACATGTTTCTCGAGGGGAAAGTAGGAAATGTAGGCGGGGGTTTAAATGTCATTTCCTGATTTGGATATACAATCGGTAGCGGGAGGAAACGGCTATAGCCGACTGGGAAAACACTAGTATAAATTGTGCTCTTCTTTATCAATAAATTTATTCTTTTAAACAAATATAATTATTGTTTAACAAAGAAAAGAAATTTCTGAAAAATGCAATTTAAAATATATCGAATAATTAATTTTCAAATAAAAACATAGTAATTTATTTAGGGATAACTTATCTTTCTTACGTACGTGTACGTGGTCAGCTGGACGTATAACAACTTTTTTACAAATAATGTTTGAAAGAAGCAATTTCAAATACAAATACTAAATCATTTAGTTGTTGTAAGGAAATCAATCTTCTCTTTTCCACCTTGAGATGATGAATTCTTTCTTTAGCGGAAATGTTGTAATAAATCTTCTCTTTCTTAATACATATAGTTACGTTGCGTCGGTGAATTTGTTGTCCATCGACATTAAAAGAGATAAATTTCGTTATCTATTCTATTTGTTGTCTTTCGACATTAATTAAAAAGGGATTAGTTTCATTATCTATATTCTCCAAACCAAATATATGCATGCATGATCATCTGTAAAAAGTTAGTTCCTTAATTCTATCCAAATAATTTATTAGACAATAGAGTTGCAATTCTAGTTACATTCTGGTGGTACCTTTCAACTCATTAATATTTGTGTGCATGTTGGAGTTCGAGTTCTTACAGAGCATTCACACAATCATATTGCACATATGTGCATGTTATCAAGCTACCCGTGAATAGGACTATCACTAAATAAACAAAAATGCATTATATAGCAACGGAATAGTGAAGGAAAAATTTCTCATTTCTAAATTTTAACGGATTAACAACAGAATTCTTATGGAATTGTTGTTAAATTTTAGTAACGGAATTATCCATTATTAAAAATTTAGTAACGGAATTTTCCGTTACAATTCCGTTACTAAAATTGAAAAAATCATTTCAAGAACGGAAATTTCGTTACAATTCTGTTGTTATATATGCTAAAGAAATATATTTCATTGTTAATTTTTTTAGCAACCATCAATATTATTACGAATAAATTCGTTACTAAAATATTTAGTAACGTAATTCTTATTTTAGCAACGGAAAATTTCGTTGCTAAAATAATTTTTTTTTTCTGTAGTGTATATGTCTGATAATATAATATGCTTTCGAAACTATCATTATTCTAATTAATTCAAAGCATGTTTTTAGATTACAATTAAATTTAATTAATAAGATTCATTAATTTGAAAATAATTAGTTACACATCATTTATTAAACCAATACCTTTTCGGTCCCAATAAAATAGTCTTACTTTTTTTTTTAATTAGGTTGTCTTAATAATATTGTCCAATTTTTAGTTTTGGCAATTTTTCTTAACCTATAAAAATAACTCACTTTTAACGTATGCATTAATTTATATGTCAAAAAGAACATTAGACTACAGATATAGGAAGTATTTATTACCCATTTTGTTATTTTCGACCGTTTACGAATTTGTTATCCGATTCATTTTTTCTTTTCTGTAAGTGGACTCTCCATGTTATATACCTAGTCCAATTAAAACTTCACTCAACACACGTTATATCTTAAGTCAAACTATTTAATTTCTTAAGATGAATGTTGAGTCAAGTGAGTAATAAATTCATGAATAGATGGAGTATTATTTATTTATTTATTTATTTCCATTTCAGTTTAATGTTGATTCCACCCAAATATGGTATATATATAATTATTTTTTAACATTTAATGTTAAAAAATTATATATTTTTAAATAAACATTGATTATTATTCATTATATAATAATATATTTTTTTATTTTTAAAAAAAATATTATTTGAAATGAACATTTGCTTCTTAGTGTATGTTTCTGATGGCTAATCATCCATTATATAAATAAGCATTACTTCTCACCATTGTATAAATAAGCATTACTTCTCACTTAATCATCCATTATATAAATAAAGAGCGATTAATTAAGGGTTAATTATACAAAATAGCCAAAAAAATTTGTAAAAGATAAATAATAGCCACCAACATAAAAACATTTAAATTCTAGCCATTTTGAATGTGAATTACCACAAATACTCTTCTACTTAAATTTATTGTATATATGAATATAATGAATGGTATGAAATGTATAAATAATATTCTCATTCGATTCATACATACATACAATTTAATAAAACTGAATATCACGTATGAATGATACGAATCATACTATTCATACTCAGAAATGTAAAAAATAATTATAAGAGTATTTTAGTACAAGAAATTTATAAATGACTAGAATTTAAATATTATTATGTTGATAGCTATTATTTGTCTCGTACATTCTTTAATTTTTTTTGTACAATCACTCATTAATTAATGTGATTAATCAACGTAGTTAATCAATAATCTGTGCCTTAATCTGTCATTGGAAAGAGCTGTTTTTGTACAATGACCATTTTAAGTTTTGGGCAAAAAGAAAACAAAAGAACTTCAATAGACATGTGAGACAGTGAGAGATCATTTTTGCAGCGTTCTGGAAAATAAATTTGGCCGATTTAGCTTGTTTTGCATGAGTGAAGTTGCAAAGTTATGATTAATTATTTAATTTAAGTTAAAAAAAAAAGCAAATTAAGTGTGATGGATGATGGGCAGCGAAAATGCAAGCAGAAATTGGCACGTGCTTTAATTGTACTAATTCCATCACGTTTCTGTTTCTGTCATTATTAATAAATAATAAATAAATATCATCACTCATTCATTTCCTATTACAAACTTTGCAATTCTAGCTAACTAATTGAGCTTCAAACTCAAAAAAATTTATGTAGTTAGCAAGCCGTAAATTAAATGAAAGCAAAACTACTCTTCAATTATTTGAAGCTTGATTCAATACCTTTTACATACTTGAAATATACTCCCTCCGTCCCGGCTCAATTGTCTTGTATTCCATTTTGGGATGTCCCGGCTCAATTGTCTTGTTTCCCTTTTTGGACAAAAATTGTGAGTGTAATAAAGTAGGTGGAAAGTAGTTGGAAGTAGTTGTGAGAGTAATAAAGTGGGTATTGGTTTGCGATCCAAAAGGAAAGTGGACAATTGAGGTGGGACGGAGGGAGTACTTCTTAATAATCGTGTCTATTTTAATACGACAAAGGGAATATTAATAAAATATTAAAATATGAGAATGTAATAAAAAAAATAATGACAATTATATATGATTAATCATCTGCTTACAAATTGTAACATTGACTACATGTACGTACCATGCATGCATAACACAAATAGAGGAACATAACCGCTAGATGATTTCTTTTTCTTCCATCATTTAATAGTCATGTATATATAGTATTTATTTTTGTTTAAAAATGAGCATGAGTTGTATCATTTATTAGCTATGTTTGTTAATTTGGATAGATTAAAGATAAAAATAAATTTAATGTTACTTTCCTGATTATATTCATGGATATCGCCTGTGATTATTGCTTCTATTTTGGACTTATTTATTTATTTAATTTAAAGAAGGAATCCTCATAATAGAGTTAAAACTAATCAATCATATATATATATATATAATACTCCCCCGCTCTTCTTTAGTTGACACACTTTGTTATTATAATAGACTCAATTGAATATAAAACGTGGAGTACTTAATAAACATCTCTTACTATGTAAATTTAGTTATAAAAATGACAATGGGCAGGGCTAGGCCGGACTTCCACATGCCTAGACCCGGATTGCAGTTTTATGGATGGGCCCAAACCCGACCCATAGTCTAACCAGGCTTGTAAATCAAGGTCAAGCTCAAACTCATGTAAATCGGACAGGTTTGGGTCGGGTCTCCATATTTTATTTTTTATTTTTACTTTTTAATTTTTAATATATTAAATATATATAATTAATATTTATTATACATTAATAACAATAATAATATTTATATTATTTTATTTATATATTTTATTCGATATATCTATTAATTTAATACTTTATTATTTTTATATATTTTAAAAATTTAAATTAAATATCCCAAACTTTAAAAATCTAAAAGAATCCAATAAAATCTATAACCAATACACCCCTCTAAATTGAAATTCTCGTGTAAATATAATAGTTTTCGTCCTTAACCTCGTCAAATATATATATATATATATATATATATATATTTAATGACATCAATGCATCATGCTCATGCATGCAAGTTTGTCTTTCAATTAATTATATTCATCTTAACCGACCATTAACTTTAAATATCTAACTGCACGCAAAATTTAAAAAATAATTGCATGTAGACCAATATATATAAAATAAGACAATTAATTCGTGGACTCAATTGAACTTACAGAAAAGAGAACACCGTTTTGTACAATACATACATATATATAGTATAGTAATTAAACCAAACTACAAAACAAAAAATATTGTTTTTATTCATACGACCAACGACTTACAATGTAGTTAGGTAGAAAAATATCCTAGAACTAATATGTCACGAGTGGTGTGGGCCGTAAGCCTACTCATTTATTGACCATCAAATTATCTTCATTAAATCGTTGAATTAATGGGTTGGATGCCATCCTACTTGTTTATTCATTTCTACAAATAATTAATTGTTAGCATATATACTGTGTATGTATTTAAGTATTAACATTATATATGTCGCTTTTAAGTTGGCCACCTAAATCTGTTTTTCCATTAATTAGTCAAGTTCATATACAGGAGGAAAAAAAAAGTTAATGACATTATATGTAGATGGGTCGGCACAAGATTCTTCAATCGTCGTGGATTAATGTTGGACGGAGTAGTGATAAATTTATTTAAAGCACGTTTTATACTTCCAACTATAAATCAATACTCTGATTTTTTTTAAGTGTCTTATTTCACTTTTTTTCTTATTTCTAAATAAGTGTTCTATTTCAAAATTCTAAAGTATATTTATGACAATATTTTAATTTTGCTCTTATTTAATACTTATTGGAATTTGATATTATTTATATAAATGTATTTATTATGCTATTCAATAAAGAATATATAAATAAAATTTTCATTTTATTAGTACGTGTGATTTAGTAAAATTGGGCTCTTATTGAAATGAAGGGAGTATTAATTTCAACATCACTAAGCTATGCCAATCATTTATAGAGCCCCTGATTTAAGTACTTTTTATATACTTTTTTCTTTTCATTTTAATTTCGGCGCCGTCAAATTATTTTGGTCCTTTTAGTTAGCCATGTTGAGTTTCAATAGTCAGAATTTCGATGTCATCATTTCTTAATAAAGTCTCAATATAGGTAGTCGTCATTTTCTAAATGTCAATCTATTAAATGCCAGGTCAAAGTTATGTAATACTCCTATTTAATTTTACAGAAATTATACTTTTTTATTTATTTAAATCGTTTACAATTTTTTTTAAATACTGTCACAAAATAATTATTATTTTAAACTTAATATATGTTTTATTTTATAAGTTATTTTTATTTTATATTTTTCTTGAATTTATACCGACTCCTTTTAATACATTTTTTTGGATTGAGCGATTATTTATTTATTTAAAATAAAGGAAATGAAATAGATGAGATAATAGTGTGTTATTTAATTTGTGTACTTGTCTATATACATACAAAATGTATTTCATGAGTTTATATCATTTAGGATAGCAACGTGGCCATAATTTCGACTACTATTTTTTCGTCGGTTTGAATTTTCATTATCAGTCAGCGATATTACAATTTTCCAATCTTTTAATGGAAAGGTACTTCTCGTTTCTTAGAAAAAGTTGACTTCAATTCCAATAATAAATTAGCAAATGCTGACTTGATAGTGATTATAATTTCGATTGATGCATAATTCCATTGAAATGTATCGAATTGAATATAATTACAATATATTTGAATTAATCTCAAGAAAGAAAGAAAAGTCAAAAAATCTAATTTTCATTTTGCATCATTAATAGACCACCTAGCTATCACTAAATAACATGCCTACTATTTGACTAATTGAGATAATTAATTAATCGTTATTATTATTAATATAGAAATGACGACATAGTTGCCTCCACTGCATGCCGACCATTGATATGAGAAGAGGATAAAGAGATAGGATAATGCGATCATAAAAAGTAATGAAAAATATTTTATTTTATTTTATTTGTTTCGAAATGGATAGTTGATTTTCTTATTATATTTGAGACTATATATTATATAATTACTTAACCACGTTTTGGAATTAATCGTAAGACAATAAGGCATGCTTTGACCGACTAGCTAACTAGACTATTCCAAACAAATCATATGGAGGAGTATGTATAACCATTCTTTCAAGCACAATCGTATTAAATGAAATAAAATAAAGTAAGAATGGAATAAGTGTAGATATTGATTGAGAAATCACCACTTATTCATTTGTTTGGCACGTTTAAGAAACACGAATAATAAGAATAATAATTAAATAATTATTTTTTAAAATTAAATTCTTATATATTTTGTAGTTTTGTATGGACGCATTACCTTTGTATTATATTATATTATATTACATTATATGTGATGATAAACATTGAGAGTTGTTATTCGATATTATATATATATTTTTTAAAACTTTATTTAACAAATGTATGCAATTTGACAATAACAAACGCATTCCGATTAAAAATTTAATTTATTTTCTTAATCATGCGTGCCTTTTCATGAATCAGAGAATTGTCTTTTCATAGTTATATAATTTAAAAAATAGAAGATCTATTTTTTTTTATTTAACAATCAGTTTAATCTTGTTAATTTAGTCATGATTGAAACAATGAGTTGCAATTTTAACCAATTGTTAAATCAATAAATATTTAGGGTTAATTTTGCTAAATGAAAAATAATACTAGAAATTAGAAGAATTTGAAATTGCTAATATAATATTTATTTGATTGGAGATGAAATATAATGTAATGATTTTAACGACAATTGGATTGTTTCCTCCAACACCACTGTCGTTACTCAGCAGCATAGAGTCTTGCTCTATCTTGTGGGGAGTCATAAACCCCTCAACCTCGGACGCATTATCTTTGAGCAATTTGCTGCTCTCTCTTCCAAAGCTCAACTTTCGTCTCTGCCCTTTCCCTCTCTTATCTGCAGGGTGCTGGCTCATCAGGAATTCACGTCGATCACCAGGAGTCAGGGAGCGGATCCGGTTCCAGTCTATACCATCCATCCTTCTTTGTTTAGCAAGAGTAAGGTGGCGGATCTTCCTTGGCATAATCCTGCTGCACCAGCAACCTCTGGAGTTATCATGCCCACGCAAACTGTGCAACAACTGCTGGATACCCTGACATCTCTGCTGGATGCACTGACTCCCCTCGCTGTTCTCCTACCTGCTCTAGAGGCGTGCCTTTCTTCCCAACAAGGGGGAGGACAAGGCGCAGCCACAGACGCCGGGGCAGATGTTGATGAACCTGGTGGTGCTGAGGACGCGCATGATGGTGGAGGAGATGGTGATGGTGGAGATGTTGAGGGCAAGAATGATGGTAGAGATGCTGGGGACGACAAGGAGGCCTGATGCTTGACAATGTGGCCAGATGGCCTGATTGTGTGAGACCATATGTGGTCGAAAACATTCTCAAAACAATTCTATTTTCTTTTTTTTGGATGATAATCGTGGATGATTTTGGCAGCACCTATTTTTGAATGCCATGGTGTTTGATTGCTGCTTATCTGATCTGTGATGCTATTATCTTGGAATGTTATGCTTGATGGTTGTTTGAAGTTATTGTTGCAGGCATAAACTTAGGGGGAGTTTCAAAGAAGAAGGTGTTGTGAAGAAGGCACAAAAATAGGGGGAGTTTGTTAGGTATTTTATTCTGTTATTTTTATGTTGAACCTAACACGTGTGTTTTTGTGTTCTTCACAGGTTCGTTGCTTGACTCGTTGTTTTGCTCAACACAACAAATTGATGCTGAGTTGCCACGTGGACGTTGACTTGGTGTAGGAGTGAGAAAAATTGAGCTGACCGAGTCATAAGGAGAAGACCAACCAAGGAGTGGAAGGCAGTTGAGTTTTTAGTGCGTAGTGGAAAGTTGTTTCCACATTGGACGGAGCACACAAACTGCCCAGCGATTCTTGTGGAGCACAACAGCGGTTGAGAAATTCAAGGAAGACATGGGCTGGCAGTTACAATCCTATGAAGTCCAAGCCCATGAGTTATCTCTATATATATTGATATCGTTTTTAGTTAGAGATACACTTTTTACAGATTTATTTCGTAGTTTAGTAAGTGTGATTCTAGTCTGATCACGCATTTAGTATTTTAGTGAGAAGTGTTGATGTTGTGTGGTCCGAAATATTGTAACAACACAACACTTATTTTTTGATTATTCTTTTTGACCGTAAGGCTGCCGTGTAGGTTGTTTGTTAACACAGCCTACACAAAATTATCCCTTGTGTTCTTATTTAGCTTCCGCAACATTTACTTAGAGTAGGTGATACACTTTCATAGATGATTGCTAAGTGAAATTTAACAACATAATATATTTTGTTACTATATAATAACGAAATTGTAACGGAATTTTCGTTTCTAAAATAGTTTCTTCAATTTTAGTAACGGGATTGTAACAGAAAATTATATTAATAAATTTTAATAACGGATTATTCCGTCACTAATTCTGTTACTAAAAATTGGCAAGAAACAAGTTCTTCTATTTCCTTAACGGATGCTCAGGATACATGCAAATATGGGTAGCGCTCGAGGACCAAGAGAAGACTACATTCACTTGTCCCTTTGGAACCTTCGCCTATCGAAGAATGCCTTTTGGGCTATGCAACGTCCATGACACGTTCCAAAGGTGCATGATGAGTATATTCTCTGATCTCCTTGAGCACTGCATTGAGATATTTATGGACGACTTTACAGTCTATGGAAGCAGCTTTGGCTAGTGTCTCGAGCACCTAGAGATGGTACTGCAAAGGTGTGTGGAGAAATGCCTGATGCTCAACTACGAGAAATGCCATTTCAAGGTCAAAGATGGCATTGTTCTTGGCCACGTTATCTCTGAGAAATGAATTGAAGTGGATCGTGCCAAGGTGAAGGTCATTACCAAACTGCCATACCCTACCAATGAGAAGCAACTGCGGGGATTCCTTGGCCACGCGGGATTCTACCGCCGCTTTGTCAAGAACTTTGCCAAGATAGCCCAACCGATGAACAAACTATTCCAGAATGATGTGCTCTGAGATTTTGACGAGAAATGTAAGAAGACATTCCAAATCTTGAAGAATCACTTGATCTCGACACCAGTAATCAGACCACCCGAATGAGGAATTCTCTTTGAGCTAATGTTCGACGCAAGTGGTTATGTCATAGGAGCAGTGCTGAGCTAGAAGATTGACAAGGATAGCCATGTAATCTACTATGCTTCGAAAACACTTAACGGAGCTCAGATCAACTGAAAACACACCAAAAATACAATAAACAAAACATATTAAGATATAATATTTTAATTAAACGTTATTGATTTTTCTAATTTTATGATTTTTTTATAGTATTTAGCATAGTATTTTATATGGTATGAATGGAGAATATATGTTGGGTTTTAAGTATATTTATTTCTATTTCTGTAATTTATATTTTTGATTTTGAAAGTTACTAATCTTAATTACATGTTTGAAGGATTTTGATTTAAGGTGAGTGAGACGATCATTTCCTTGAATCGTGTAAAGTAGTGGTCTCTATTTTTGTTTGTAATATATTTTTTTAATATCTAATTTATTTTAAAATTAAATATTTTAATTATATGGTAAAAATATAAATTTCATATCGCAACATAACACGAGTTGCAATAATAATTTGTTAACTAAAACAAAATTTTAAATTATTTTGTAAATATTAAAATTAATATAATTCGATATCGTTTATTTAACTGCCATTATCGGCACACAGTATTCCCGCTTGCCATTTTATATCTTTTGTAACTGAGTCAATTCTAAATCAGAATTGTTATTAAAATAAAATGCATATCTATCGGTAAATTTAAAATTCAAGTTAAAATAGTATTATTGAATATTGCATCTACCTTCAGTTGTAAACTTTGAACATCTTTGTACCTTTATGGAATTTGAGTATTTAGAATTTATAATTTATTTAAGACATTCAAATCATTTAAGAGAATTTAATAAAACTCAAACTGGGCACTTGTAAGTTTTCTAATATTATACTAAAAGATTGCAATGGGTACACAATGAAAAGGTAAAAGCAGTAATCCAAAGTCAACAGAATAATAAAAAGAGTGTATAAAGTATTATAAGAGTGATAAAGGTGGTAGGGTTCACAATTTTTTGAAGAGATTACTATTTTTGAATTGTGTCAAGTTTAGTGGGACGTCACAATAAAGGAAGTGTGTCAAGCTTAGTGAAACGAGAGTACTATGATATATATATAATATATATATATGCAATATTCACCATATATTCACTAAGCTGTTATTGTTTAATACTTAAAATACTTCATAGGCCTCATATTCTACTTTAATATATCAACTTCCACATTTTTCACAATTCTAAATTTTTTGAATGCAACAATTGTAAATTATTATCAATAGTAAACGATTACTCACATACGTGCAGCAGACTATATGAATATGAATGGACACATATTTTTTTCAATTTATTTATAGCTATTTCTACCATCAAGCCCTTCACGAGGATCACGACCACGATTATAAAAATGATGACCTTTTTAGAAATGTGTTTAATTTTCCTACTAATATTTTTCACTTGCTTATTTATTTTTTAACGAATCCTTATACTCTCAGTTCCAATAAATTTAATACAATTTATTATTTTAACATATTTATTTAAATATAAATTATAAATTATGTCACGCTTAAGACGCAGAGAGGGTAGTACACAAAATTGTTGATCTCGTAGATAATGGGAATCGTCTACTTGAAACTAATTTTATTATTAGTCGGAAAATTTTGCAAGCTAGTTTAACAAAAAATATAATTTGATAAAGAACAATTGTCGACATGCCCCATTTATAAACGAAACGGTACGCCCTAGTTATTTCGGTCAAAGGGTACACAATAAATGAATGAAAAGTTCATATATTTAATTCCCTATTATAATTAACTAGGAAGAATTTCGTAGCCAATGTTGGGAAACTTTGTGGGCTTTGACCTCTTTAAAAAGTTTTTCATATATATTATTTTAATTTAAGTTCAATTTACTATGTATTAACAATAATCCCTCGTTGATCATCATATAAATGAATGACTCCATAACATCCAATATTAGTTTCTTGATTCAATAATGTCCCTCGTTAAAATTGGAATGTTTACCACTAAAGAGCGCATTTAATGGTAGTTTGAATCCACAATAAGTTCAATTGAACTGCGGCTTCATTACATCAATGTAAAGATAATATATAAATAATAAAAATACATTTTTTTATGAACAGATAAAAGTATAAAAAGGAATAGTTTATTATTTCGATCTATCTTTCTTATTCTCTGATTGATATTTGTTGTTAATTAATTTAATTATTTGATTTTATTTATATTATTGAAAGTTTTTATATTTATTTAATTATTGTATGTTGGTTTTGTTAACGAGTGATTATGCAAAATAGTTAAAAAAGATTATAAAAGATAAATAATAGCCACCGACATAATAATATTTAAATTATAGTCATTTGCAATTTTTTTGTACTAAAATATCTTTATAATTATATTTTACATTTATGAGTATGAATAGTATGAATTGTATCGGATCATACTAGTCATACGAGATACTTAATTTTATTAAATTGTACGTGCATATGAATCGTATGAGTGAATATTATTCATACCATTCGTACCATTCATATAATTCATACAATTAAATTTAAGTAGAAGAATATCTATGGTAATTCACGTTCAAAATGACTATAATTTAAATATTTTTATATTTGTGGTTATTATTTGTCTTTTACAATCTTTTTTGGCTAGTTTGTATAATTAACACTTTGCAGCGTCGTCTGAGAGATCTCCTTACCAATCGTGTAGCCTCCTTATCCCTGTGTTCTCTCTCTTTCCCTCTCGGCTCTCCCGATCGCGCAGCCCTTCCCCTCTGCATCTCGACGCCGCGCTTCGTCGCCTCTGCAGCCGCGCATCTGAGCTCTCAGCGCTCGACGACTCTCTCTCTCGGCGTTGTGAAACCAGTAGCGGAGCGACCTCCAGTGGACTCCTCTGTGGCTGAATCGGGCAGAGGCTTCCTAGGATGATTTCTTGCTTGATAGAGATCGGGCAGAGGCTTCTCCTCTTCGAAGCTTCCCGTCGCTCCCCCTGCCATCTCTCCAGTGCCTTGCTCCGTTGTTGCGCGCTCGACAGAGGCTAAGCTTACTCTGAATCACTCAGCTCCTCCACGTCGCCTCCACTGCTCTGCTCAGCGTGGTTTTCCCTGGAGTTTCCTGCCACCGCGTCTCGCCACCGTGCCGCCTCCACGTCCGCCTCCCTTGCATCATTCCCAGGTAATAATCCACTCCTTTCCCTCACTGTCCTTCTTTTATCTTCCAATTTTCAAATTTTTTTCTATTTACAAGTTTGTTTATTTTAAAATTGTGACTCATGGATGACTTGATGATTTGGAGAGATTTAAGTTTCTAGATTGATCTCTTTACTTTGCTGATCCATTTTTGTTTCTTTTGTCATTAGGAGAGGTTTGTTTCGACTGTTCGGGCGGTTTCGGGGCTGTTCGGGATGGTTTCGGAGCTGTTCGGGTCTGTCTGGGATCATTCAAGACTGGTTTGGGGCTGATCGGGATCGTTCGGGGTGGTTCGGAGCTGTCCGGGATTATTCGGGATGATTCGAAACTGGTTCGGGGCTGTCCGAGGCTGTTCGAGGTTGTCCGTAGCTATCCGGGTTGATTCGGAGCTATTCGAGGTCTGTCCGGTGCTGTCCGGGGCTGTCCGAAGCTGGTTCGGGGTCGTTCGAAGTTGTTTGGGGTGATTCGAAGGAAACTCATGGCTGGGGATGTTCTGCTACTGCATAGTATTAGCTAAGTTCTCTTTTCTTCTTTATGTCTATATTTCCCTTTGTGTTTTGGTGGAGTTAGCTTAATTTATGTGGTAATGAATATAGTATAACATTGTTGTTTGTAGTTTAAACTGAGAATGGTTCTTGAGCGAGGACTATGGTTCCTAGAGCATGCTATGTTCATGTGGATTTCTAACATACCATAGTGGAAAGTCTAAGTTCGTAACAACTATGTCTCACATGTGTTCTAGAACTAAAAGTGTAAGAGTTCATAAGATACTTAAGAGCAAATATTGCAAGGATGGGAACATGAATATTAATTGCTGGAGTTTTAAATTCTCACCTCAAGACTGCTACTACACTCTGCTGAAGCTTTCTGTGCCTTTTCCAACTTCAGATTGTTGCAAATTTAATGTGAGTGTAATTAAGGCTTGAAAATTTACCCCTTTTATAATGGTAACAAGGGTCTTAATTTTAACCAATGAGTTCCTACGTGATATCTTCCTCAGTGGTTTTATCCCTTGGTTATTAGGTATCCTAGTACTAACTTGTTCTTTTTGTGTGTGCAGAGCATGGATGGATTGATTCTGAGTGAGGTGAAGTGAGGTGAAGTGGAGTGGAGTGGCGTGGAGTGGCAGCTGTTCTGCCTTCCATTCTCCCAGCGCCGCCTACTCTACTGCTCCAATCTACCATTTTTACCTCCAATTGATTTGTACTATGAAGGGTTTTATTTCTTTATATGTGGGTTTATAAATTGATACCATGTACACTTTTATTATCCCATGTATAAAGTTGTATTCCAATCAAATGGCCACTGCCATCTTCCTTATTTTATTTCAACCGAAAGGATTTGCTTTGGGCATCCCATGCATAACTTTTATTTATTTATCTTATACACTTATTGATTTATTTTATTATTCCATTTATGAAGTACCAATCACCTATATATATATATAACAAGGTAGGTATATAATATAAATAGCAATTAATAATCTATATCTTCATAACATTAATAATAACCTTAATGATTATTAATAATACTAAGAAGTTCGATTAGACTAATTTATTATGAGAATTCTTAATACTCACTAATAAACATTAGTCTCGTATAAGCTCTCTTTTATAAAGAGATTTAAATTGAACCAGTTAAATTTAACATTGTCGGAGTTAATATTATCAATATGCTACTTGATTTTCTATTCATGAATAGAACTTTAGTAACCATAATATATTTGGTACTAAATAGTTCTAACGAAAAGAGCGGGCCATTACAGCTCACCTATCAAGATAATGTTATTATTACTGGTTTGAGATTTGAGTCATCTGATTTTGATACTTCAATATTATACGATCCAAGTGATACTCCAATATACATGGCGTTCTATAATGGTGTGCATCTAAGGGGTGATGCACTACTTAGACGATTTTCAGATACAAAACACCTCATTCAAGATCATAATGGTGAAGGATACATTTGTGTCGCTAATATCTTAATGACTTATATCATTCTGTTTGGATTGGACACGACGAAGTCTATCCATTTTGGATGTGAATTTTGATTGCTGATTTGGAGGCATGGTGTGCTTTTCCGTGGGGAGCGTCCAGTTATAAAATCCTTACAAATTATGTAGTCAAAACACAAGATACGTTCTCTTATCATTTCTAGTGCATGGATTTTGATGATTTGGAATCTCAATGTGGTTCCTTTTTTGGGAAAAATAACAAAAAGATTACCAAGCACGAGATCTTATCCAAGAAGTTTGAGATGAACTTTCAAAACAAGACCACTTTATTCAATAGGTTTTAAGAGTCTCGATGAAATATTTGAGCAAAAGGTAATATTGCAATAAATTATTTTTAATATATTTATACTTTTGAAATAATTATAGGGTGTGGAAGTCCACAACATATATCGTGACGGAACGTAACTCACCTTGTCATATTGGAGGTCATTATATTGCGAGCACCCTCTTGGTATTATACACTACAAAAAAAATTCCTTTAGCAACAAAATTTTTCGTTACTAAAACAAGAAATTTTATTACTAAAAAATTTTAGTAATAGATTTATTCTGTAGTAATATCGATGATTGTTAAAAAATTTATTAACGGAATATATTCCGTTACTATATAACCACAAAATTGTAAGAGAATTTTCGTTTCTATAATGATTTCTTCAATTTTAGTAACATAATTGTAACGGAAAATTTCGTTACTAAATTTTAATAACGGATAATATTGTGACTAATTCCATTACTAAAATTGAACTACAATTCCATAAAATTTTCGTTGTTAATCCGTTAAAATTTAGAAAGGGAAAATTTTTTCGTCACTATTTTGTTACTATATAATGCATTTTTTGTAGTGATATACGTACCTCCGACTGCTCTCATGACAAGGGGTGAACAACTTTCATCAGAGCTGGTACATGCACATCGTTGGAGGAGCACGAGTCGTACCGAGGCACAAGAGGTGCATGATACAAATGTTTCTGATCATATGTAGCAACCAGGGGCGGATCCAGGATTTACATTTGGGTGGGCTAAAATTTAAAAAATTTCAAAGCACTATATTTTATACCTACTCAAAATTTTTGGGGTGGGCTAATATATTTTATTGGACTTTAGAAATATACATATATACTAAAAAATTTGGACTTGCACTGGACTGAATCTGCCCCTGACAGCAACCTTGTCGACACCGCAATACTGGGAAGAGGCCTAGAGCAACACCGACCCATGTATCATCTAGTACTAATGGGGAACGACATTATATTCAGAGTGACAGTGACCGTGCCATTGTGACCAAGTTAAAGGATTATATTAAGAAATAAATAAATGATCATGAGACTCGTGTTTTAACAAAGGTGAAGAAGTGGATTGTTTAACCTATTTTTGGTCGTGTATTCTTGTGCTTTCATTGTCTTCATTCTCATTCTTTCTTCGTGTTTTATGATAATTGAGCCTTATGTATTGTATTGACTTTTAGGATTACGGGTCCAAAATGTGCGAATCAGGACGCAAAAAGGGCTAAAGAAACACGTAAAGAGCAAATGGGACGATTTCTAGCCAGGTCAGCGGCCGCTGACCATGGTTTGCTGAAGAGCAGATAGCGCCAGCAGAAGGCAGGACAAAGGCGCAGGGTCAGCGACCGTTGCCATGTCTGCGGCTGCTCCACCCGCAGACAGCGCCAACAAAGGAGACAGAGCACTTGGCTTAGCGACCTCTGGCCCAGCGAACGACACTCGCTTGTGGCTCAACCTTCACATGAAGATAGAGCTATCTACCTAGTCAGCGGTCGCTGACCTCTACGTGACCGCTGACTTCGGCGTCTTATATATACATCACCATCCATTCACAATTTTTACCTTCGATTCTCCTACATTCAGATTTCCTCTTGTGTTCTATGTTCCCAAGAAGCGAGATTCAAGACTTTAGATTAGTTATTTCGTATGCGGATTTAGTCTAGTATTTTTTAATTTGAAGATTAGTCATTCATAACATTTGTTGTTTTTCGTTCTTCCTCATGGATTCGATTCTTTGCAATTCAAGACCTGGTTTGGTTTATCTATCTATTATTCTTCAATTCTTGATTATGCAATGAATGAATTAAATTGTTCTTCGATTTACAATCCATCTCTTTATCGCCTTCTTTATGTCATGCCTTTAAATTATTATTGCTTTTATTTTTATTATACTCGAGTTTAATCTTTTCTTGTAATTGATTTATTTCAATTCTTCGTCTAGTTATGGATATCTCTCAAAACTGTTTTAATTTTTTTTTTTGTGTCAAACAACTAAACAAGTTGCCCTGCTAAGTCTTCATTATGATTCGACTTTGGGTTGACTGCGAACGACTTGAACAATTTTAATTGAAACATGGATAAATGATTTAGCTAATACGTTTTGGTTCTCCTGATCATGACGCAGTCAACATGTCTTCGACACACGCCGACGTAGTCCGCATATCTATAATCAGCATCTACGTGCCGATAATGTGCATGACTATGTCTTTGGAATATTCTATCGACACATCATTACCCACTTATTCTGAGCCACTTCACGGGACTTTGGTACAGGTATAATATATATATATATATATATATAATTTTACTCCATTATTAATTGTGTTTAATTTTTTTTTCTTTGTAGAGCACGGGTCCTGGATTTAATACATTGGTGCCAACGACAGCTCCATACACAACGCTCGACTTTGGACTGGTTATTATCGAACTATATTTGTTAATTTTATTATTGTGTTTGTTATTTTTATTACTCCCTCCGTCCATGAAAGAAGTTTCTAGTTTGACCCTGTGCTGATTTTAATGTAGTGCTTTTGATTTTAAATATGATATGTAGTGAGTGGAATAGGGGTCCCACTTAAGTATTACATTAAATTGAGTTGTGTGTAGAAAGTGTGGTGGGTCCATTACCATAAATGGAAAGTTTAAAGTAGGAAGATGTTTTGTGGACGGACGAAAATGGAAAATTAGGAACTTATTTCATGGACGGAGGGAGTATTCTTTAGTGTAATATTATTCGTTTGTAGATCACAGGTTCATCATTTACTTCATTTATGCCTAACGGTCGATTTTGGACGGGTCATTATTATATCCTCGAACTATATGTTGAAGTTATTATTATATTTTTAATATTATTATTGTTATAATCTTGATTGGATATGTGTGTATTAATTTTCGTTTATAGGCCACTAGTCTCGGATTTACTTCATTCGAGCTTACGACAACTACTTATTCGGCGCTTGGTTTTGGACATGTTATTATATAATTATGTGTTAATATTTTTATTTTATTATTTTTTTATAATTTAAATAGGATGTGTATTTTTATAAATTTTTATTTGTAGATCATTGGTCCCGAATTTATTTCATCCGAGTCTGCGATGACTGTAGCATATACAACGCTCGGTTTTGGACAGGTTATTATAAAATTATTAGATAGTATATTTATTTTAATAAATCAAACGGATGAGATTAAAGCTATAAAAAGTAATATCATCCAATGGTTGAGACCACTCCCTGATTTAATCATTTGTCGCCCAAAAATTGATTGAACTTCACACGCTATCATATTTCTTCTCCCAAAATGTCACATCATTGCCTCAATGCTAGTACCAAGGTGTGCAGTCATAAATGGTCGCCCCTTTTCACCTTTTTCTGATAGAAAAAGAGACTTTTGACATTATTAAATATATATATTTCAATAAATGAATATAATGAATAATCATTAGACATAAATATAGAGAGTTAGAGAAATAAATAACATTTATGACTCTATCTTGGTTCCCCCTTAATTGATGCATAACAGATCGTTTCATTATCTTCATGGCTTGGTTAATCCAACATTTGCTCAACCACCTGTTCATGATAGATGGTTTGAAATATAATATTATTTTATGACAATGAGTTGCACGTGACATTTCAATTTTAATATAAGATTAATCTGTTACTCGATCTGTACTATTTTTGATATGCTGCGAAACGAACTGTTAGTAGCAGAAATATTAAAATCGATTTGCTTGTGGGAATATCTGTTCATCCAGAGTTTGATATCTTAGCCGGTGATTACGAATTTTTGCTGCATTTGATTTTTTCATTAATAGCAGCTAGTTGTTTCACAATAAGAATGTAACCAGCTATGATGTTAGTCATAAATATGTTTTAATATGAAGAATGGACTAACACAGAAGAATGTATAAGTATTATATTGTAGCAGATGGTTTTTATGGAAAACGATCTGTAGTTAGTACTTAGTATTATTTTCATCCAAATTTACCAAACCCAGCTTCCCACATAGCATTTTAAAACGATCTTCTGCTAGAACTTTTATGAGAATGTCAGCTCGCTGCATGTCGATATGAATTTTCTCGATCTTGACGTTCTTCTTTTAGAGGTGGTCACGTATGAAATGATGTCGAACATCAACATGTTTGCAGCGAGTGTGAAACACTGGATTTTGAGTGATTGCTATCGCCGCTAGAGCTATCACAAAATATGGACACATCATCCATGTAGATCTCGTAGTACTTGAGTTGTTTTTTTAACCATAGAATTTGTGCGGTACAACTCCATGCAGCCATGTATTTTGCTTCTGTTGTTGAGGTTGCAACCGAAGTTTGCTTCTTAGAAAACCAAGAAATGAGCTTGCTTCCAAGGAATTGACAAGTCCCAGATATTGATTTTCTATCGAGCTCGGAACCTGCATAATCAGAATCAGAATACCCTGTTAGCTCAAAATTATCATCACATGGATACTACAAACCTATCTCGGTTGTGCCCTTGAGATAACGTAATATTCTTTTAGCTATTTCCATGTGATATTCTTTTGGGTTAGTTTGGTACCTAGCACAAACACCAACAACAAAAGTGATATCAGGTCGACTAGCAATTAAATACAATAATGATCCGATAATACCACAATATTGTTTTATATTAGTTGTTTTGCCAAGTACGTCTGGACCGATCTGTCCAATAGTTTGCATAGGAATCTTCACGAGTTTTCTATCCTTTACTCCAAATTTAGTGATGAGATCGTTGATGTATTTGGATTGGTTGATTAAGATCCCTTCAGCAGATTGTTTGACTTGTAGGCATATGAAGAAATTCATCTCTCCCATCATAGACATGTACTTATCCTGCATGAGCTTGCTAAATTTGTTACAAAGGAATTCATATTTAGATCCAAAAATAATATTATCAACATATATTTGAACTAAAAGGATATATTCTTGGACTTTGATAGTGAAAAGTGTTTTGTCCACATATCCTCTTTTAAAATCCTGATTGCAGCAGGAAGGTGGACAAAGTTTCATATCAAGCTCGAGGAGCTTGTTTTAACCAGTCCGTACACCTTGCTTTCATCTTCCACTTTGAAACCAGGAGGTTGTTCCAGACTTCCTCTTCCAAAATTCCATTAAGGAAGGAACTCTTGACGTCCATTTGAAACACTTTAAATCGTTGATAAGCTGCGTAGGCAAGAAACAACCGTATAGCTTCTAGTCTAGCTACAGGTGCAAAAGTTTCATCTAAATCGATTCTCTCCTGTTGACAGTATCCTTTTGCAACTAATCGAGCTTTGTTTCTAACCATCTCTCCTGTTTCATCCCTTTTATTCTTGAAAATTCATTTCCCCCTATGACGCCTTGATGCACAGGTCGATCAACCAATTACCATACTTCATTTCTTTTGAATTCATTCAACTCCTCTTGCATGACATTGGTCCAATCTGCATCTTGTAAGGCTTCAATGACATCCTTAGGCTCGGTGTGAGATAGATAGCAGCTGAGTAGTGCACTTTCTCCATGCATTCTTCGTGTCTTTACTCTATCAGCTGGGTTCCCAACAATGAGCTCGGTTGGGTGGCTATATATCCATTTCTTCGCCTTTTCATCTCTTTCTCTGAAACTTCGAGTTTGGGTTTAACAGGTGGATCCTCAAATTCAGGACGATCTGTGAGTGAGACATCACAAGGATTATCATCATTTATATTTGATAATGCTCTGCCGTGGAGAGTTTATTCTCGGGGGAAACGAGTAGTAGTGGATTATGGAGCGGAAGATAATTAAATTATGGAATTATTTAGTTTTGATATTCTTAAGAGTATTTTCAGAAGTTTAATTAATACTTCTTTATGTTATATTTTGGGTCAACCCGTAAGTGCATGGGCTTTATTAATTTTTGTCTAATTAGGGTTGGAGTATTTAAGGGAGTTTAATTTTGTTATAGGAAGGAAAATTATTTTTATAAGATTGGGCGATAGTTTTTATGGAGAATCTTGCGTGCTTTCTTCCTCTCTCGTTTTCACTCTATCAAGTGGTTCGACATGCCGGATTACTCATGGTGAACACGAGAAGCGTGGTGGACAGCTTACTGGATTCGGTAGAGAAAGCGATCGAGGAGTTAAGTGGCGTTGTCCGCGGGATGGAGGCTTCGCATGTTGCCTTTGCGGCGGAACAACGAGAATTGTGTGATAAGATGAATTCTTTGCTGACTAAGTTATTGGAACACGATCCTTTTTTCAGACTCGTCTGCGTCATCGAACTTGTTTTTTGACAAGGCGCCGCCACAGTCTGCGGTTGCCAAGTTAGACCTGCCCGATTTCGATGGTACAGACGTTAGGAATTGGGTGCTTCGAGCCGACTAGTTCTTCGTGGTGAATAAGACTCCATCTGCGAGCAAAGTACAGATTGCAGTTGTCACACTTTCAGATCCCGCCATGGCGTGGTACCAATTGCTGACAAGGCGTACGTCCTCTCCATATTGGACAACATTCAAGCAAGAGTTATTGAGTCATTTTGACGAGGGCTCAGCGATCAATGGGTATGAGGCCCTCGTCGACGTTCGGCAGACCGGATCATTAGAAGACTACATTGCAGCATTTGAAGGAAGGGTATCCCAACTACCTGACTTCACGGATACTCATCAGTTAGGGTTTTTTCTAGCAGGCTTAACGAAGAGTATTTTGATGCAGCTGTAAGATACTGTGATTAGTACATACTCGTGGTTCCTAATGACACGCTCAACACAGAGTGTGTCATACTACTCATGACTTGCACCATCGGTGCAGTCACCACAACCGATCTCTTACACACAACGCCCCTCCCTAGCCGTGTCAAAATCATCACTTCCGTCGCAAGGCTCTCCTAATTTCTGCCATATTTAAAATGAGGAGTATTGGAAACATTGCCAGGCAGGAACATGCTTTTGTTGTGGGTTAAAGTTTGGACTGGCTCATCGTTGTCCTCCTAAAACTCTTCAGGTGTTGATTGTGATGTTGAAGAGGATCTCAGAGAGGATTTTCGTCCGTTGGAAGAGCTGGTGGCGACTGACGGTGTGCCAGACGATGTAGCTGAAATGAACTACCTGCAATTATCCGAGCTCACATCATGTAGGATTGA
This sequence comes from Leonotis leonurus, assembly GCA_026898415.1. Taxonomy (NCBI): domain Eukaryota; kingdom Viridiplantae; phylum Streptophyta; class Magnoliopsida; order Lamiales; family Lamiaceae; genus Leonotis; species Leonotis leonurus. Next base: position 769,358 of record JAPKLX010000041.1, on the reverse strand, counting down.
CGGCCCTACAACAATGAAGTTGTTCGGAAGGGTTGGTGACACTAGGTTGTTGCTAATGGTGGATAGCGGAGCGAGCCATTGTTTCGTGGCCAAACATGTTGCAACAAAGCTGAATTGGAAAGTTGAAACTTTGGGCTGTTTCCCAGTGATCCTGGGTGATGGCACTCGCGTCCGTACGCAAAGTATATGTCACAACATTGATGGAACCCGTATGAGGGGCTCACTTAACCGCATGATCCATAGATTAATTAATTACATAAACAATTAATTCTTAACATCACATAAGAGAATATATTGCGGAAAAAGTAAATTATACCTTCTCCTATGCTAGTCCTCCGCTTGTGGAGAAGCGATTTGAATCGCTAGCAACGATCCGCAATCCACACCGTTTGGATCTACAATCTTGATCTCCACCAAAGCCAACCTTAGGAACTTCTATTCTATTACCCTTCTATTTTCTAGAATATCGTGTGGGCGAATCTATCTAGAAGTCAAGAGAAAAGAAGACTGAAAATACACAAAGTAGAATACTGTGAAATTTTCAAAAATAAAAGAATTAAATCTCTTAATGGGAGGCGCCGGTTTCTCTATCCAAGAGCGAGAAAGTGGCTCTTATTCTTTATTTTATAGATGTAGTGGGCTAGGATAGGGTTTCCAAGGAGAATGAATTAGATGCAAAATAATAACAACTAATCCTCTCTTTATCTTCTTGCAGTTTACAACAATAATTCAAATTCAAATTTGAATTATATTCAAAATTAATATGGGCTTGGACAAATTCATAATTAGATTAAATTAATTTTCAAGTTTCCTTTTGGGCCCAGTTGAATTTAATTAATTAGTTGGCCCAACCTTTAGACTAAAATTAATTAATTTAAATTAAATTGTCCCTCAATTAATTACTCCATGTAAATGCAATAAAGAGCATTTCTATTATAAATATTTATCGACTCCACTATAGGATAAATATTGAACTCATCTTGATTCATTCGAATTACGGACGTAACCCTTTTGTCATTAATTATTTCCTCGCGTTTAAGATTTTCAAAACCCATTAATTAATTGAGTTTGTTGACAACTCACAATTAATTAATATATTTATTCGTGGGTGATCCGGTTAAGACCTTTAATATTACATATGGAATAAATTCCCAACCGGCTGGGTTTCTTATGTAATAAACCTTTCTGAACGCCTCACACGGATTTAATCAACTCGTGTCACCGAGACGCGATTCTGTATGCCTGACAATCGAGTACTTCTGGCTAAGCCGACGACTACTACCCAAAATATCATTATTTAGAGTTACGAAAAACTCGCAAGCGTTGATGAATCAAAGCAGCGTATAAGCAACCGCCTATACTAATGTCATCGTCACAGATTAAGAAATGAATTAATTTATGAGCCTCATTCTAAGTATCAACACGTTAGAACTTATCTCACTGTGAAACCACTCAATGTGTATACGCAAAGCATGTGTAACCGCTTATACATACCGACATCATTCTACGAGCTAAGGTCAACCACATTGAAGTGATATCGCAGCCTTTACCGACTAGACTGTCCAAGTCTGTCTAGACTGTCCAAGTCTGTCTAGACTGTGACTTTATATTACAAAAGAGCCGACTGTGTGACCTTCCGTGATCATCGATGGTCAGTATGATAGAAGAAGGTAGTCAGTGTTGGTTGCTCTGGTCCCTCGAACAGTCCGCTGCGAATAAATCGAACGACAGTAAAACTCATCTCCAAGAGGACTTGGACGTTGTCCTTGTAACCTTTCCAAGGTCTCAGAAACCACACCCAGGCTGCTACCTGCACGTTCTTGTGATCATCACATTATGCTTAAGCCGGGGACCCAACCTGCGTTTGTACGACCATACCATTATAATCATTTGCAGAAGAATGAAATGGAAAAACTAGTCACAGAGATGTTGGCCGCGGGAATAATTCAGCCTAGCAACAGTCTTTATTCTAGTCCCGTGCTATTGGTTCAAAAGAAAGATGGTTCGTGGAGGTTTTGTGTGGACTATCGGGAGCTCAACAAGCGCACAGTACCCGAAAAATATTATATCCCAGTTATTCAGGAATTTTTGGACGAGCTACATGGTGCTCAGTGGCAAACTGGATCTCCGGACAGGCTATCATCAAATAAGGGTAGCCTAGGCAAACATTCCCAAAATGACTTTCCGTACCCAATCAGGGCATTACGAGTTTTTGGTGATGCCTTTTGGTTTGACCAACGCGTCGGCGACCTTTCAAAGCTTAATGAAAGACATATTTAGGCCTTTTCTAAGGCGTTTCGTGTTAGTTTTTTTTATGACATCTTGGTATATAGCCGGACTTGGTCAGACCACATCTCTCACCTTCGTCAGGTTTTGCAACTTTTACAATTTCACTCTTTGGTTATTAATCCTAAAAAGTGTTTATTGGGTAGAGAGAAAGTGGAGTATTTAGGGCATGTGGTATCAAACAATAGGGTACGGATGGACCCGACAAAGGTATCGGCAGTACTACAGTGGCCGACACCACAGTCTGCTCGAGGTTTGAGGGGTTTTCTCAGCCTCACTAGCTATTATAGGCGTTTTATTCGGGAATATGGTAAAGCCCCACTTACTGCCTTACTCAAGAAAGAGGTGCAATGATCTTGGAATTGGCCACCCGAGGCTGAGCGCGCATTTCGAGAGCTGCAGCATGCCCTCACCACTGCACCCGTACTTAGCATGCCAGATTTCATATCGGGGCTGCCGCGATTGGGTGGACTGGATTGTGTCTTGATAGTTGTGGATCGGTTGTCCAAATATGCACATTTTTTAGGGTTACTTCATCCATTTACGGTTAAGTCTGTAGCGAACAAGTTCACTAGAGAGATCGTGCGGCTGCACGGCATTCCAAGTGCCATTGTATCGGATCGAGATCCAATTTTCTTGAGTTTTTTCTGGCTGGAGTTGTTTCGGACGATGGACACTACCTTAAAAATGAGTTCGGTTTATCATCCAGAAACAGATGGTCAATTTGAGGTCCTAAATCATTGCTTGGAAACATATCTTCATTGTTTTTGTTCTGAGCATCCAAAGCATGGGCAAAGTGGCTCTCATGGGCAGAGTATTGCTATAATACAGCTTTGCATTTGGCGTCAGGCATGACTCCATTTGAGGTGGTTTATGGTCGACCGCCGCCAACGTTAACTCAATTTCTGACCGGGGAAGTTCGGGTTGAAGCTGTGGCAGAATCTCTACGATCCCAGGATGAAATTCTCAGCCAGTTGAGGTATCATTTGGAGAGGTCGCAATGACGCATGGTTCATTAAGCTAATAAGTATCGACGCCATGTGGTTTTTGAACTGGGTGACTTAGTTTATCTCAAATTTCGCCCATTTCGGAAATCTTCGTTGTTTAAAGAAAGTGATCGAAAGTTAGCTCCTCATTATTTTGGTCCTTTTAAGGTGGAGGCACGTGTGGGAGTTGTTGCTTATAAATTTAAGCTTCCTCCATCTTCTAAGGTCCATCCGATATTTCATGTTTCTCTTCTCAAAAGGGGGCTATTGAGGCTGAACATGCTGATCCCAACCTTCCAGATGGATTGATTTATGTTGATCAATCATTGCTACCTGGGGTAGTTTTGCAGCGGCGAGTGGTTCAACAGGATGGTGCGGTTGTTGACCAGGTTCTGCTTCGTTGGGAAAGGTTGTCGGAGGCGGACGCAACTTGGATGGATGAAGTAGATATGCATGGCCAATTTCCGTATTTCAGCCTTGAGGACAATGCTGTTTCAGACGGGAAGGCAATTGATAAGGCTTTGCCATGGAGAGTTTATTCTCGGGAGAAACGAGCAGTAGTGAGTTATGGAGCGGAAGATAATTAAATTATGAAGTTATTTAGTTATGATATTCTTTAGAGTATTTCCAAAAGTTTAATTAATATTTCTTTATATTATGTTTTGGGTTAGCCCGTAAGTGCATGAGCTTTATTAATTTCTGTCTAATTAGGGTTTGAGTATTTAAGGGAGTTTAATTTTGTTATAGGGAAGAAAATCATTTTTATAATATTAGGCAATAGTTTTTCTGGAGAATCTTGCGTTCTTTCTTCCTCTCTCGCTTTCACTCTATCAATATCAAGGTTAGAAAACTCGTTACTTATTTCTTGAGCAGGTGGCTGATGATCTTGTGCTGGAACAGATTGAGAGGCAGATTGTTCAACAACAGGTAGTTGTGAACGTTCATCATTTATTATTCCCCCTTGCTGTGACACCTCTACAACATGTTGATCAACATTTTCTCTTTCTTCTTCTTCTCTTCGTGGATTCCATAATAGAATATTATCAATGAGTTGATCTGTGGAGTTTCTCAATTTCATTGTCGAGCTTCCATCCTTTGAAGAAGAAGGGATATATGTACATGTACCTGAAACCTCAAAAGTAGATTAATCAAATATCACATGAGGTGTTACTTTCACAACAAGGGTTCTTTTATTAAAACACGATATGCTTTGCTGATGTCCGAATATCCTAAGAAAATTCATTGATCAGCCTTGCTATCAAATGTTTTTAATTGTGATTTGCCGTTGTTGTGGATGAAATACTTACAACCAAAAGAACGAAAGTATGTAATTCGAGGATTCTTGTTGTTCCACAGCTCGTATGGAGTTTTCCTATGTCATAAAGTTATCACAGATCGATTCTGCATATAGCATGCCGCATTTATTGCTTCCGCCCAAAATTTCTTGGGAGATTGATTTCGTTTAGCATTGTACTGGCTACTTCCTTTAGCGATCGGTTACGCCTTTCAATTATTCCATTATGTTGTGGCGTACGAGCTGCTAAAGTTTGATGTTGTATTCTCATCCTAGAGCAGTAAGCTTCAATCATGTGATTGATAAACTCTGTTCCACGATCTGATCGGATAGTGATGATGGAAGTTCTCTTTTGGTTGGACAACTTGTTTAGTAAGTCAGGTAGCTTCTCCAAGGTCTCCTTTTTCTTAAATATGAAAACAACCCACGTAAATCTAGAGAAGTCATCTACAATTACTAGAGTATATTTTCTACCGTTTACATTTAATGGAGATACAAGTCCAAAAAGGTTAAGATGGAGAAGTTTCAATGTTCTTGTTGTTGAGTGATTTGCCTTTGTTGAAAATGAAGCTCTTGTTTGTTTTCCCGCTTGGCAAGCTTCACACACGTGATCTCTATCGAACACTTGATCGGGTAGACCCTCAACCAGCTTTTCCTTCACCAACTTGTTAATGGATTTGAAATTTAGAGTACTTAGTCGTTTATGCCACAATCAGCTCGTCTCAAGGTTAGATTTTGTTACTAGGTAGGTTTCAATCTAATCATCCAACTGTACGATGTATATTTTGTTAGCTGTAAATTCTACTCTCTTATTATTAGCACATAATTGACTAATTGAGAATAGGTTATGATTTAATCCCTCAACATATGAAACATTAATAATAGTAGTGTTACCAACTTGGAGATCTCCATAACTTTTTTGTATAACCTTTAAAATCACCTCCAAAGGCAACAGTAGGTCCAATGCACTCCTTTTAGTTGGTTAACAGTTCTTTGTTGCACGTCATATGTTTAGAGCATCCGTTATCGAGTATCCACACTGCGCCCCGAGTTGTATGCATTCTTCTCCTCGATCTTCTATCCTGCAATGAAAATTTACCCTACTGATAGAGGGTGCTTTGTCAGCAGATTTTGGAACCAAAATTTTCTAATAATGGAAACGTTTTGAGACGGTTTGATCTGTTTGCCGCTGAAATCAATGTATATTATATGTTTCCATCTTGCACATTGTTGAGCTGTCACAGTTTGCTTCTTGGGTGCAGATGGTTTGAAGAACTGTTGTTTAGTGGGAGCAGGTGGTTGATATCTCTTGTTGTGTTGAGGAACATATCATTGTTTATGAGCTGCCTGTCCTTGATGGTGATGTGCAGGTGGTTTCATCTATTGATATCCAACTCCATGTGTTGAAAATTTCTTCTGTGAGCGGAGTTGTGGTTGTTGCTTGGAATGTTGTTTCACCACGATGGCTTGAGGCTGTCTTGAATTTTTGTTGTTGAGATTTACCACATTATCCTTACCCTTTTCTTTGACAAATTTACCTGAGGGTGGACCTTTATCCACACCATCAAAACCAAGTCCAGTGCGATCTGCTGTCCGTCTTTGCATATCGTTGATCATTTGAATTTGTTGGGTCCCGGGCACTACAAAAAAACATCAAACTGGCGACGGAGCTAACGAAGGATTCATATTCCGTCGTCAGTTGGCGACGGACTGGCGACTGAAATTTTATCGCGCAAGTTGGCGCCAAAGTTAATGACGGACTTGACGACGGAATAGTCCGTCGTTAGCTATTTCCGTCGTCCGTCCGTCGTTACCCTTAATTATATATATTTTTTATTTTTTTTATTAATGGACGACGGACTTTTTTGTCGTTAAGTCCGTCGTCCAACCCTTTAAATCGGGTTTCTTCCCCATTTCGCGAAAACAGAAGTTCAGAAGGTCAAATACCTTCTTCTCCGGTGATTTTTTACCCCCACCGGCGATTCTAAGTTTCCACCGGCCAAATACGTCAAGGTATGTCTATTTCTCCCATTTTGCTTCCCCTCTATCTCTATCTCTCTCTATTTCTAATTTTGGTCCATTTTTTGGCCGGGAACAAAGCTGCCGCTGCTCCTCCGCCTACCGTCGTCCGCCTGCTCCGCCCTTCGCCTGTCATCGTGCGCCGCCGCCCCTCTACCGCCCTCCGCCTGCTCCGGCAGGTATGATTTTTTTTTTGTTTAATTTGTTGTTAATTATTGTTTAATTAATTTGTTAAATTTAGTGTTAATTATAGTTTAATTGTTAGATTATGTAATTTAATTAGTATAGATTATTTAATTAGTTTAAATTGTTAATTAATATTATATTTTTAATTAGGTTAATTAGTTGAATTAGTGTTGTAATTGTTTAAATTAGTTAATTTTATTGTTAATTACGTAATTAGTTTAGATTGATAATTAGTATAAGTTTACTTAATTAATTTTTTTATTTAATTAGTTTAATTTTTTAAGTATTTTTAAGATTTAATTAGTTTAATTATTTTAATTTATTAATTAGTTTAGATTATTAATTAATACTATATGTTTTATTAGGATAATTAGTTTAATTAGTATTCTAATTGTTTAAATTAGTTAATTTTATTGTGAATTATGAAATTAGTTTAGATTGTGAATTAGTGTAGGTCTACTTAATTTATTTAATTAGTTTAATTGTTTAAGTATTTTTTAATTTAATTAATTTAATTTGTTTCGATTATTAATTAATACTATATATAGGTTTAATTTGGTTACTTAGTTTAAATTAAATTATTTAATTTAGTTAATTAGTTTAGATTAAATTTGTTTAGGATCCCTCTTTTGCCGCCTTCCAGACTGCTCCCTCTGCGTGCCGCCTCCCGAGTTCTTCCTCAGCCTTCCGGAGCCGCCTTCTGCCGCTCCCATGCCGCTGCCTACGGTGAAAGGTAATTGCCTTAATTTAATTAGTTTAATTTAACCAAATTAGTTAATTGTTCGATCAGTTTAACGAAATTGAATCTTGAAATAATTTCATATAACAATTAGCTTAAATATATATATATAGACATTAATTGGGATAGACGTAATTAATTTCTTAAGGATCATCTCCCTTTGGGATAGATTTTAATAACGTTTTAAGTATCTTCTCCCAATAGATTTTAATTACGTCTTAATAGATTTTGATGAGATGCATGTGTTGTGATGTTTGATGATGGTATGTTGAGATGTTTTGATGATTATGTTTAGAAGTTTTGATGATGAGATGTATGTTGAGATGTTTTGCTTAGATTCAGTGACTCATTATATTAGCCGTCCAAGCATCAAACAGTCTAAGAATGAACATATTCATAACTGCAAATCAATGATTTACAAAACTTTAAATTCAACTGATAATGTGCAATGAACTGCAAATCAATTTATAATTCTAGCCCTTTAACCATAATTCTCGATCTCTAATCATAATTCCCCTAATTCTCGACCTATAACCATAATTCTCATAATTCTCGCCCTCTAACCATAATTCTCGACCTCTAACCATAATTCCCCTAAATCTCGATCAATAACCATAATTCTCGACCTCTAATCATAATTCTCAACCTATAACCATAATTCTCGCCCTCTATACTAAGCTTCTATTCAAGTGCAAATCAACTTATAATTCTCGACCTCTATTCAAATTCAAATGACAATGAAGAAAACGACGAAGATTAGAACATTGTGTAGAAAACTTACGCTATTCGAATTTCAGTTTAATTAATAATTATAAATGCATCCATTCATTGTATGTTTAATATAAAACTTCAACTTATACGTTTCTTGTTATAATTAATGCAACTTATTTATTAATTTTCAACATAATAGATGTCTTCCGGTCGGAGATCCTCACCTCGAGATGATGTGTCTACTCATCGAGGAAAGGGGTGCATGACGTTCTCCTCTTTCTATCTGCCGGGGTAGTTCCCCGGGCTCATCATCCGGATATAAGTCCGGGACAGGGGGTCTGAGCCACCACATTGGTGGCATACATTTAGGTGGTCTGTCGTTTGGCTCCGATACGGATCATCATGGGGAGCAGAGACCCATGGGGGACTTTGTTTTCACAGTGAGTGAGCTGGGGTATGTAAATACAATTACATATTCAATTTTAACAAATATTTAATAAGTAGTTCAGAAGACTAATATAAATCAAATTAAAATGATCTATGTAGGGGATTTTACCCGCACGGCGCCCCGACTGATTACATTTGGAAACTATTTAAGATAGTTCTCAATCCGACTGGGAGGAGTTTAAGGTTCGAAAAATTTCTACAACTTTCAAATTCTTTCTAAATTATGACTTATAACTATGTATTGAAGTTAACTACAATTTCTAACATACATTTTGGATGTTAGAAAAAATGTACTTGGGCACCATCTCTCAATGCCAAAATTTGAGAGTTGTGGTACGATAAGTGCCGGGAGAGGTACAAGGATTATATCTGAGGGATAAAGAGGAGGAGGAATGATCCGCCACCCAGAGGTGGGAAGCCTGGGTGGTGGAGTGATGATGTTTGGATGGGTTGGCTCGCTTACTGGTCTAGGGATGATATTGTTGCTAAATCCCAGGCAGCGAGGCGCAACCGGCTATCTGAGCCACAGGAACCGGGGACTGTTCCTATCAAGCATAGCGGAGGGTCGAAGTCCGTCATGCAACGAGCTGAGGAAAAGGTAATTTCAAATCATAATTTCAAACATGTTTTATAGTTTTAATTCATATACACATGTTTCAATAACACAACCCCATTGGTATGTCATGCACAGGCTGTTGAGAGGGGAGTACTGCCGATAGACTGCATGTTTGACTCCTTCCTCGATGAGCATCGGTACCCTGACAGGACGTACACCGATGCGAAATTGGAGGCGATAGCGGTAAGTCTTAATTTCAAAGTAATATATATAGTTTATAATTGCAACTTTTATAATATGTTATTAACAAATGTTCTCTTCTTGTTTACATGCAGACTGAGGTGTTTGCCCGTGCTGACGCGGAACGGGCCTAGCTGACCACGATGCGGTGGACACCAACGAGATATACTTGGAGGTTCTTGGCGCCCCAGACAAGAAGAAGAGGTTGTTTGGTTCGGGAGGCGCAGGGAAGGCGTTGAGAGCCTCCAGGTTCAGTGGCTCGTCGTCCGCCTCACGAGCCAACAGGAACGAGGTTGAGGAGCTGCGGCGCCGAGTCGAGGAGCAGGAGCGCGAGGGACAGGAGTACATTGCCTAGCAGCGGAGATTGGCTGACCAGGTGGCGCTCGTGTAGACTCAGTACGCTCAGATGATGCAGTGGATGCAGTCTCAGTCCCAGGGAGGAGCAAGTGGTCCCTCATTTCCCCCATTTCTCCCTCCCCCCCCCCCCCCCCGATTCCCCCTCCCGATTCTGATTCCTAGACTATTTGTACGGTTTCTACATACATTGATACTATTATTTTGTATTTCAACATTTATAACATCTTTGGTTAATTATATTAAATTTCGAATTTCAATCGATTTCGTAAATTTTAAATTATCGTTCGATATTTTATTTTATTTTTATTGTTTGTTGTGACAGGTTATAGGTTACCGGTATTACAAAAAATAAAAAATAAAAAAAATATTTAAAGCTAACGACGGACAGGAATTCGTCGTTACGTCAACGGTCAATAGCTAACGATGGAATTGCAGTCTGTCGTTAGCTAACAACGGATAATTCTATCGTTAGCTCTCTGGAGCCGTCAACAGTCATCGGAGGCAAGCTAACGACGAAATCATGCCTGTCGTCCGTGAGCCTAACAGCGATCGAAATACAGACAGAAATTTACGTCGCCAGTCCGTTGTTAAGCCCGGCGGATGACGGAATATTCCGTCGCCAGTAGGCATTTTTTTTTTGTTGTGGGGAGAGCAAGTGTGGTGTATGGCAGTTGATCTTCTCTGATGTAGAGAGATCAGCTGCTCAAGTAAGTTCTCAACAGAGAGTGAATATAATCTGTCAATGAACATGTAGACATGCAGCTAGGTGGAGCATACCAGACGATTTGTCCAACTACAGATCGTGTGCGGAAGCTGTGTATATTTTGTTGGCTGCTCTTATACTTAGAAAATATATTTTATTTATATCGAGTGTTTTTTAAGAGATTGATTCAGGACGCACAGCTCGCTTATTTAGATAAACTTGTTGGTGAGTGATAAACAAAGAATGAAAGCAATGCAATGCAAAGTATAAAAGAACACACAATATTTAACGTGGTTCGGGAAACCTCATACGTCCATGATCGATCAAAGTTAGATCGATGAATCCCTTAACCTTGGATCCCTCTCTTATTTATCCTCGTTGAGTACGAGCCAAATATTCGCTTATTTATTCTCGCTGAGTACGAGATTACAACTCTATTATTTAAACTCGTCGAGTACGAGATCTGGAGGAAACTAGAGCTATTGGCTTTGAAGGCTCAAATCAAATATTAGTTCTAGCGGATTTATCTTCAGAATAATGGTGATTTCTCTCTAATTTACAACACTCAATGATGTATATAATCTATATCTAGTGTTGAATAAATCTATGAAAATTGGAGAGAGAATCTTGTGGCGTTGAAGCCTTTACTGGGTAATGTCACGAACACCATTTCTGAAGAACGCTTGAAGTATTTATAGTCATATTTGAATTATAGTCGTTGGAAGTCTTTGAAACTTTTGTAGTAGGCATTAAATGCTCTTTTGAGCGTTGACTGCTGACTGTACTTCTAGGCATTGAAAATTTTCCTACGTGGATGTTGACGTGGCATAAGACATGTAAGCTTATCAATTTAAGTAGATTATAGCTTCCTCCAACTGGGATGAGCAGCTCGTTTGTATCTCATAAGAACAGGTGGATTAATCAATCTGTAGGTGAACAGGTTGTATTCAACAAACATTGAGCTGACTCCCCATGAACAACATAGCGTTCTGCTATCGATCTGTTGATAGATCTGTTACACACATATCGTTTTTCTTGAGTTTCTTCTTACACATCTAGTTGTCCATCTCATAATGTAGTTTGTTTGTGCATTTGCTGATCGATCTATTAGACACAATTCGTTTATAACGATCTGTTCCTTGTATATCTCATTATGCAGCTTGATGTCAACATGTTTGATACAAGGTTGATCTTATCGATTATCACGCTGCTTCTTGGTCTTCTTATCGACCTGTCCATCGATCTAACGATCTGTCCTTGGTAAGTATGTTGGCCTCCTGTTCGATAAAATAGATGCTATAAAAACTAAGTCTAGATAGATTAGGTTAGTCCTATGAACAGATCGTTACATCAATTTGTTCTCACATTTTAACTTAACCTGCTACATGACAAGGTCGATCTTTATAGCACAAATCGTTAATTTAATCTGGCCTTACACCCTTCTAATAGATAGACAAAATAAGATCAAGCTCTATGACACATGTTGTTAACTCAACCTGATCTTACAAGTTAGCTGATCTACTATTGAAAACACAGATGGTTCCTATGGACACGATCTGTCTTTCATCGATCTGTCCTTACACTTAACCATCTGTTGTCTATCTAATCTAGACACAAATAAAGAATAAATACATAAGCATCAATATACATTAAAACATAATCACCGTTTAATATCATGCATATATATTAAGGTTTCGCATTATCAAAACATATAAATAATGATTTCCACAGTCATCAAAAAGGTTCCCAACAGAATTCGATCTTCCTTTTTGTGCATAGAGTGATTTATCATTGCGCTTAGATCATTGACTTTGTTATTTGCAGAAAAGCTTCCCAGTCAATTAAGTCAGAAATTTTAACGTTGAGCGTAAATTTCTTCACACTTGCTTTTGAGTTGCATCATTAGTGTGTTCTATCTCTCATTAAACGAGCTGCTGATATCCTTCATTTCTTGGATGGTGGTTGTCATCCTACCATTTTCTCTTATTGCATGTTTGAACATTTTATTCAATCTGGCGTGATGTTCCATGAGTTTTGTAAAATCATCCATAGACAGATCGTCTTCTTCTTCTTCTTCACTAGAATCATAAACAGGTGGATTAGAATAGATAGAATCTTAATAGATTACCTTTGGATTATCGAGTTTGTTGGCATACCCCATGAAACATTCATCCCATTCATTATCTTAATCACTAAGAGTTATGAATGTTTCACCATTTTCTGACGAGCTGTCCGACATATGGCTTTGTGGTGCTTGCTCTTCAGCTATCATTGTCTTTCGTTGCTCTCTAAGCTTTTTATCTCTTTTAGATCGAAACTCATCTCTTTTTGCTTTTGATATGTCCGGACAGTCCGTTTTGAAATGTCCTTTCCTATCACACTTGAAACATGAAAATTCAGAGAGGTCAGCTTTAACATATGAGGTTGATTTTACCTCACTTTTTTGTTCGGGTCGATCAACAGATCGATCTTTCCCTCTAAAGTTCTTGCTGTTTTTTTCGTTGTAAAATCTCTTGTATTTGTTAACTCTTGTTTCCATCCTTTGAAACCTCTTGACCATGAGAGAATATTCCTCGAAATAATTTTTCGTAGGATAGTTCTCATCATCTGAGCTAGATGATTCTTTGACAATAACAGTTGGGATTATTTTTGGAATCTCCTTTGTCTTTTTCTTAGTCTTTGCCTCGAATGCTGCATCTTTATCTTTATTTCCTACAACATGTGGCTTACTAGAATTTAGATTAGATGAGTCATGAATACGATTGATCTTGTATTCATTTCCAGTTAATAAATCAAATAGAGAATCAGTAGTTAGAGAATTAAACTTAGGCATCATGGGATGCATGGCGGAGTAGATTTCTCACCTTACAGGTAATGCTCGGATAACTTTCAAGTTCTTCTCTCGTTGGGAATATTTTTTCTTATCGATCATAGCGATCTCTATGAGTACTATGTGAACCTGTTCTTCATTTGAGCGATGGTTTCTCCAGGTTTCATCTCTAACTCTTCAAACTTATTGCAAGCTATAGACAATTTGTTTTCTTATATTATACCCGATCCCAAACTAATTTCTTTTAGAACATCCCACATCTCATTTGCAATTTGGAGGTCTCTAATTTTGGCCAAGTATATGCCTTTAACTGTGCTGGAAATGAACCCCTTTTTATAGTCATCGAGTCCAGCCTCTTTTCTTTCTTCGGTTGTGTACTCGTCCATGCTTTTCTCCTTTTCCACTATTTCAACAGATGGAGTAGGTCCAGTTCCATTCTTGATTTTTGCGCTGCATTTGTGCATGATTTTGATAGGTCCACCTGTGATGACCTTCCACATCTTTATGTGTTGAGCTCTCAAACACATTTCAATTCTAAAGCTCCAGTCATCATATCCAGCGATGGAGAAGTCCTCGCATGCACAAACCATATGTCCTTCCATAACTCAAGAAGAGGATTAGTTAAATACAAGTGCTATGCAGTGAAAACGCTTTCGTAGATCTATCCAAGATGACCACATAGAGATTGACTCTTGTGAAACAGAAACAATGGTCAAAGTGGACCACTGATGTGATACCACTTGTATATGGGGGGGGGGGGAGGGGGGGGGGGATACACCAATTCAAACTTTTAGGGTTTTCTCATTTTTAGATTAATAAATAAGGCCTAAGCAAACTTAATAGATAAAACAGCTTGATTAGCAAGCCAAGTTCTTCTTGGTAGGAAGAGTTTAAACTAGCTCAAATAAAGGCCTTATGATGTGATTAATAAAGAGTAAGTATAACTTTGCAAGTTAAACTCAAACTAAGTTGTGTGCGGAATTTGGTGGTTAAATGCTCTTGTTAAAAAAAACAGTTCTCGTTACACGAAATATAAAACAAACCGATTTAAGAGATGATATGAAGAAGATGATAAACAAAGTAAACAAGAAAATAAATAACTCAAGTAGTTAACATGGTTCGGGATAAACTTTCCCTACGTCCACGGCTCGATCAAGATTTAGATCGAAAATCCACTAAACTTCTCCTTTCTTTTTACTCGTTGAGTATGAGCCACAAGAAATATCAAAACTAGATAATTTATTGTGATTACACTTCTTCTTCCAAAGACTGAAATCTACAATCTAAGGAGTACACCTTTTTGGTTCAAAACTAGATCCTAACTTTGGTTTTGTAAATGGGTTTTCCAGAAAATATAATCCTCAAGCAAAGTAAACACTCAAGATAATTCTTGGATGTTGGAGTGTTTTTGAACGATGAGAGCTTGAAGAAATTTGAATTCTCATACACATTTTTGGAAGTGATGGTGGTATTTATAGATGCCATAGCTGCAACTAGCCGTTGGAGAAGATGAAGAGTCCTTCTACTTTGTATGAAATGCATGACACGTTTTGTAGAGGCACACGCTGCCTGCATTGCGTGTTGTAACCACCTATCACGTGATTTCCCAGTGTTTGCCATTCCAAGGATAATTCATCGTACAATAAATATATGTATCCTTGTACTTCATTCCTTAAAATATCTCCTTTGATGTGACAGCACACTGAGTGGTTGACTTATGAAAAATTTATGTATGTCGGCAGTCCACCGTAGTTATCATGAGTAACATCTAGCTTGACTTCTTCTAATAGATTGTTTTCATACAATCTGTCCATCAAGTATTAATTTGTTTGATACCAAATTAATACTTTTATTGTACTTCTTTCATTCTTGAGTCCATCTTGATATAAGTAGCACCTTGATATGGGACAGGTTGTTATAAAAACGATTGTTATCTTGTCAGCCAAAGACGACTTTGTGATTTACGATCTATATGTTCTGTTGATTGTTTATACGAGATGGTTCAAGACCATATATCCTATTCAGAAGAACAGCTAGGTCTATAGGACAAATGGTTTTTCTAACCATCTGTTCTTTTACATTTGCAGTTGTTGAACCTATTCCAGAAAAACACAAATCGTTCCTAAAAGTTAGTTTGAAACTTCAAACTCTTTTTTACAATTTTGATCTGATAAAATCTAATCTAGAATGAATAATATCTACAACCATGACAAGTACTACGCGACAGCGAGCAGTTGAATTTAGAGACAGATCGTTATAAAAAACAATATGCTCCTAACTCGAACTAACTGTCGATGTACAATGAAACTAAACTTGTCAATATGGTAATCAATATGTCCAGGATAGCTCATAAGAATAATACAGATTGTATAACTAACAATTTGCTCCTTTTATAGTCAAGTTGTTCCTTAAGAGATGATATTGATTACTTGGTTTTAGAGATCTTGAAATGACTAAGTATTGTTTCGAAAAATATCATCAAAACATAAACAAATTAGTGGGGTTCCCAACATCAAAACTTATGAAATATTGTGAAGTTCTCAGTCTAACTAAAAACATGAGATTACAGGTAATAATTCTAAACATATCATTATATGTGCAAGTTATTATAATCGATCATTTTCTTATAAATATTTTTTTAATTAATCTAATAGCTTATCAATTATTTTTACATTAGGTTGATTCGTCTAGATCCGATGCCCAAGAGATAAGAGAATTTGCTAAAAGGATACTTAATGTGGGAGATGGAAATGCAGGTGAACATCTTGGAGATGGAGAAGCGAAGGTGAAAATATCTTATGAATTTCTTATTAGAGGTACACCTAATCCTATTGCCATAGCGTAAAACAAATATCACTCTAATAGGGCACATTGCGTTTGATCCAGATACTTTTAAAGATAGAGCTATCTTGGCACCCACGAATGAGGTTGTTGATACAATTAATTATTATGTCATGTCATTAATGTCATCAACCATCTAATTTTGATAGAAAAAATAATTAAAACTTAAAATAAATATTACATATATAATAGATAGTTAATATATTTAATTTCGGATCACGGGTCGGATCCGGAAAGGATTTGGATCTAAAGAGAGAAATTCTAGATCCAGATCCAATATTTGAGAGATAAGTCCAGATCCAACTCAAATCCAACGGGTCCAAAATTTGTTCGACCCAAATCCAACTGATCTGGACCGGGTCCTAGACCCATTGCCATCTCTATGGTGAACACATGCATGACTCAACGACTAACTTAGTGTATGATGAAATTTTTGAAAGATTGTAAAATGAATATAAATTTCATTTTCATAATTTTATGTTTAAAACATATTTTATTGTCTACAATATGTAATCTAATATATATATATATATATATATATATATATATAATATTTCATACATATAAATAAATTAAAAATTATGTACTCCTTCTGTCCCACTAAGCTTGACACAATTTCTTTATTAGGACATCCCACTAAGAATGATACATTCCAAAAATAGTAAAAGTTATCTCTTCAAAAAGGTTTGGTCTCTACCACCTTTATCACTCTTACATTACTTTATACACTCTCTTTAATAACCGTGCCCAAAAGTTTTGTGTCATCCTTATTGGGACGAGGGGATTATATTTCTTTATAAGTTCAAATTTATTTTTATATATCAATTTCAAATAAAATATTTTTGTTATTATAGTGAACACATATATAATACAACGTAAAGTAATTTTTCGTCGAATCTTGACGGGCAACACACTAGTATCTTATTATATGTTTGATAATCTTCAAAATTGTTAGAAAGAAGAGCATTACCCCTTTTTATAATAAGAATATTCTTATTGACGGTTTGTAAAGAACTTCATCAATATTTCTTTCAAAAAAAATTTATTCTCATATGATTTGCATATATCTATAACAAAATGTATCTAGTATCATGTTGCGAAAAAAAAAAATTTAAAAATTCAAATTATTCTAAAATTATAGAGGCATGAGTGTTTAGGTCATTTTTTTTATATAATTAGTGTGTGATAGTAAATAAATTATTTCTCGTCTGCTACTTATTTTATCACCATAGAAACATACCAAATGGACTCAAGAAACACAAGTTTATACTTCGTTGAAAATAATTATCTAGAGTTAATGACTGAGGGTTAATTTCTACATCGTATGTTTATTTCTTAATCCAACTAAAATAATATTTTCAGTATTAGGGAAGATATCGCAGTACATTTGCAAGTGCACTGAATAATCAAATTATTGTGATTAAGGAACGACGAGATCCAAACATTATGAGAAATGAAATAAATCTAGTTAAAATTTATATTGAAATTGGCTTGAAATTTGTCAAATATAAGGAGATACAATAAACATATCATGGTTGTCGACAACAAATTTTTGCCTGGACAATTGCTTGCGAATTGATTATTTGGATCCAAAATTACTAAATAATGTGAAAATATCAATTGAGGCAGGGTTAACTCTCTAAATAGACGAAAGTATTTGTAATACATGCACTGAAGAATGTGGTCCCGATATGACACATATGAATAATTGTACGATAAAAAATAAAGAAAGTGGTCCTTGTAGGACATAATTGAGCGCTTGTACAAAAGATAAATGAGATTAATGAGTTAATGATGAATAATAAAGTGGTGTTAGCAGAAATTCTAACTACACATACTCTCATATTAAAATGAAATGTTATATTATGAAATATTTGTGACAGTAATTATTGATATAAATATTCAATTAATATATGTCGTGATTATAATATTGCAAAAAGTCACCATACAATTTCGATGGACATGATAACTCATATGATTAGGAAAAATAAATTCTCAATGTGTATTATCTTGAATAAGATTACTATATGTTTTATGATAGTTGAAAAATAAATTAAGTCAGTTCTTCCAAAATAAGATGTATGATGATAATAAAATATGTCTTTACATATTTACCAATAATTATGTTTGCGTTATTTTTGTATCATTAAAACACACAAAGCAATTGAGAATGTGCAATTCATACCCAATGATAGAGATTTTGAACCAAACTTAGTAACCCAAAGCATTATCTCGATCCACGGATTGAATCTCTATGAACGGATGTGTTTTTACTAGTCAATCTATTTGAAGAAGGTTTTATTGAGAACATATATTTGATAAATAACATTTAATTTGTCCCAATAATTGTATTGTCACTTGAAGTGAATGCACTCAATTAGATCAAAAGATATAATAAAATAATAATTGGATTAGAAGTCTCTTATTTTAAAGTGCCAGAAGCATTAGTCTATAGGGTCCGAAAAATGTTCAAATTTAATTTACTAGCAAAAATATATTATTTTCTCCTTGAACGAGATATTCGAATGATATATTGAGCATATCATTGTTTATCTACAAAATACACAAGTAGGGGTGAGAATCGGGACGAGTCTCGGTCCTGATCCCGAAAAACATCAAATTTTTTATCTTGGTCCCTGTCCCGATCGAGATTTCAGGACTCCCAAGTCCCGAAATTGAAAAAAATTTAAGTTTAAGTCCCAGTTCTGAAAAAAATGTCTCAAATGGTCCCGAAGTCTCGAAGGAGATTAAATTTCTCGATTTTGAAAATTAATTTTAGGAAATCGGGAGTCCCGAATCCCGTCGGAACTCAGATCGAGACCGGAAAAGTCCCAAGCCTCGATCTCAAATTCTTACCTCTATACACAAGATAGGTGTGCTACTATGATGATAGTTATTTATTTGATTATCATATAATTTGATCTTAGATTTGTATAACAACATGCAACATATTCTCACTATTTTACTATAAGGAATAATATAATATATTGCACAAATGAGGAGCAACGACATATGTGTCTACTCAATTTTCTCTCCACATTTATATTTATATATTGAAAATATTTAAACTTATACTTATAAGATTGTTTCATAGAGGAGAGCGATAACTTATACATAATCTTCAAGATTACGTCATAAAGACCAAATAAATAATCTCGAAGATTATGTGTTGAAGATTAATTAGTTATAATATTTTCCTTACTAAATTTTTTCATGAAATTTTCTTAGTTAAACTTTATAATTAGACAACTTGTGCAATGCACATATATATTGTATGTCATGTACTCTTTTTTTTTTCTCTACCTGAATATGTTTATGTTATTAGAATGCTTAAATTTGGAATACTATTATCTTCAGTGGACGAATATTCTGAATGTTTAACACATACTATCTTTGGACTTTTTTCCTTACCAAAATTTTCTCATTGAATTTTCTTGGTGAAAAATTTTTATGAGGTAACAAATAATACATGTATATATGCGTGATATATACTATTTTTCTTGACTATTTTTCTCCCATAGGTTTTCCAACGTGGCTCTTAACGAGGTATGTAATCACACAGTAAAGTTTATAAATAATATTATTATATGTACATTACTATTATAATATCACTCCGCCCTCTCCAAAAGAAGACGTATCCCATTTTGGAATGTTCTTTTCAAAGAGAGTCATTTCCTAAAATGAAAATAATGAGTGTTAAATGATAATAAGGGTACTAATTCTACCTTTATTTATTTTTTACTTTAGATTACGACAACATTTTAAAGTCTAAGTAAAAAACTATTTAATTCCCGTGTCGAAACAGATGAAGTATTTGTATACTTGTTATATTTGACTCTATAATTTCTATTTCTATTTTCTACTTTCTCCAATGAAATTGAACACACCATATTACAACTCAATTAACTATATTTGATATTCATGACACGATAATCATCTCAAGATAATTGCTCTATATATAAAGTAATTATCTTGAAATGAATATCGTGTCATGAATATCAAATATAGTCTAAGGTGTCGTTTACTTTGAGTGATTAGCAAGATTGATAAAATATAGGATTGAATATTTAAAAAAAGATTATAAAATTAATTTAAAATCAAGTAATCCATCAATTATCTATCAAAATAAATATTAAATTAATTTTATGAATTAATCTAATCACGCAAATAAACACCACCTAACATTATTATTTTAATTGTAATTAAGAAGAGATTGTTTGCTGAACTAACCAACAAAGCAATAGGCGGACAGTTCAAAGCTGAAACTTTGACAGAGTTGTTCAACTCCAACCAAGATTGCATCTTGCATCTTGCATTTTGCATTTTGCATTTGGCATTTGGCATTCGCATTTCGATTTCTTCTATTCTATTAGAATCGCTTCTCTTCTTCCTGCCATTACTTTCACTATACATATGGACATCTCGTTGCCACTGGATCAAATTCACTGCAGCTACAAATTCGCTTGTTCACTGATAAACCCCACTGCTCTCAAACAGAAATTCCAATTTTCCAATGAATTTTCACCCGGAAGGAGGAGATGCAGAATCCCCGCAGCTACTTTTAGATGTTCTTTGTTAGACAAGGGATTAAGGCCTCGGCCGATGCCTAAGCCTCGCGTGGAGGAGGAAAGTAATTTGAAGGAAACTGGATATTCGGAGGTACGGAGATTGGATAATTCAAGTCTGGTTTCTGGTGTATGTGCGCAGATAGAGAAATTGGTCTTGTGTAAAAGGTATAATGAAGCTTTAGAATTGTTTGAAATTGTGGAATCTGATTATGATATTGATGTTAGTTTCGATACTTACGATGCTTTGGCGGGTGCTTGCATCGCATTGAGATCGATTCGAGGGGTGAAGAGGGTGTTCAATCATATACTTAATGCTGGTGTGGAATTGGATTTGTATATGATGAATAGGGTGCTACTGATGCATGTAAAATGTGGTATGATGATTGATGCGCGCCAACTGTTCGAGGATATGCCCGAGAGGAACTCGGTTACTTGGAATACGATAATTGCAGGTCTCGTGGACTCGGCCGACTACTTCGATGCGTTCAGGGTGTTCCTGATGATGTTGGAGGACTGTTCAGATGTTTGTTCGAGGATGTTGACCACGATGGTACGTGCTTCGGCTGGCTTAGAGCTCATCTCTCCCGGGCAGCAGCTGCATTCTTGTGCTTTGAAGATGGGCATGACTCAGGACGTCTTCATCTCGTGTGCTTTGATTGATATGTATAGCAAGTGCGGTAGCATAGAGGATGCACGATTCGTTTTTGATATGATGCCTGAGAAAACTACTGTGGCATGGAACACCGTGATAGCTGGCTATGCACTCCATGGCTATAGTGAAGAAGCATTGAGTTTGTATTATGAAATGCAGGATTCTGGGGTCAAGATGGATCATTTCACTTACTCGATGATTATACGTGTTTGCACTAGGCTTGCCTCGTTGCAGCATGCGAAACAAGCTCATGCAGGTCTGATACGAAACGGATTTGGATCGGATGTAGTAGCTAATACAGCGCTTGTTGATTTCTATAGCAAGTGGGGTAGGGTAGAAGACGCTCGGAATGTTTTTGATAGGATGCCACATAAGAATGTTGTGTCATGGAATGCCTTAATATCCGGATATGGTAACCATGGCTGTGGAGGTGAGGCAGTTGACTTATTTGAGCGAATGGTCACTCAAGGAATGATGCCTAATCATGTCACCTTCTTGGCAGTTTTATATGCTTGTTGTTACTCAGGATTGACTGACCGCGGATGGGAGATATTTGAATCAATGAGTAGGGATTATAAAGTGAAGCCTCGAGCAATGCACTATGCGTGTATGGTTGAACTATTAGGCCGAGAAGGGCTTCTCGATGAAGCTTTTGCGTTGATAAAAGATGCTCCATTTAAGGCCACATTAAATATGTGGGCTGCCTTGCTCACAGCTTGCAGGGTTCATAAAAATTTCGAACTAGGTAAGTATGCAGCTGAGGAACTTTATGGCATGGGACCGGAGAAACTATCGAATTATGTTGTGCTATTGAATATCTATAGCAGTTCCGGGAAATTAGAAGAAGCAGCTGCAGTTCTCCGGAGCTTGAGGAAGAAAGGTCTAAAAATGTTACCTGCTTGTACTTCGGTTGAAATAAAGAAGCACCATTATTCTTTCTTCACTGGGGATAAGTCCCATCCTCAGACAAAGGAGATATATGATAATCTGGACAAAGTTAAGCTCCAACTCTCAAAGCACAGATACGTACCCGAGAGAAATAATCTGCTGTTGGATGTAGACGAACGGGAAAAATCTATGCTACCCCATCACAGTGAGAAATTGGCTATTTCATTTGGGCTCATCAGCACTCCTAGCTCGACACCTCTGCAACTTGTCCAGAGTCACCGAATATGCAACGACTGCCACAATGCAATCAAACTGATCTCCACAATTTACAAACGAGAAATTGTTTTTAGGGATGGCAGTAGATTTCATCATTTTAAAGATGGTCACTGTTCTTGTGGTGATTACTGGTAATGCTCATTGTCTTATAACTAAAACTTAGGAATAACTTTTATTCATCAGTGTAGTACCTTGCTTTCTCTGTCTTTGCAAGAAATATTGTCTGAGAATGATATTGCTAGCCATGTCTTCAGTTATTTTTCATTGTTGCTGTAGAAATTGATATTATATTGTACCTTTCCGTCAGAAAAGCTATAGTTTTCTCTGATTTACATGTTTCCTTTTTTTGAGATATCTTGAAAATTCAAGTGTTACTGAGTAATGGCAAGTGATTTATGTTGGTAATATAGTGGAAAATCCTTGTTTATCTATACTTCTTGGACAGATTCTCCACTTCATTAGATAAGGATTAGATGTTCCGTTTGCGTTCCTTATATCTCTTTCCATTTTCCATCTTTCTGGTACTTGTTTCTATATTTGCTAATCTCAGTTTACAAACGACACCTACTTTTCAAACATACATGCGCACACACAGTGATCAGGTTTATTGCATGTGATGATACCATTACCAATAACTTCTTATCATTTCCCATGAAAATTAAAAAATAAAAAATATGTTTGCTACTAGCAACACATCACGCACACAATGATATTGTACTAGAGTCCACCTCACACAAGATGAACCAAATTGCGAGGAAGATTACCAGCTATCTGTAACATGTTGGAAAATATGTACTGTCATATTCTTTATTCTCAATCCTGAGCTCAGCTACTATTGCATGGCTTAATTTCAACTGTTATAGTTGAATTTCTGATAATCTCGTGTCTTGTTAGTATCACGATGTTTCAACCCTTAGCTCAAAATTCACGGCTCAGGAAATTACATGTTCCTGCATTATTCCAGAAATCATACAGATGTACCTGTGTATATTTTTTCTTTAAATGGATTAAATTCAGGTCAAAGAGAGGATCGGTCACATGAACCTTAATGAGTGCTGCACATTCATCTAGGAGCAATGTATCAAAAGGTTCATTACTGCCTTACTGGTAGGATTAGGATGCATCAGTATAGTGATAATAAAACCAATTGATAAAAGTAGAGCTGCGGGAAGAGAACAATAACCATTGTTATTCTGGCTTCACGTTGGATCCCCACTGGGAATGAAGGTCCCTACAGAACTGCAGCATGAATTTCTTTACTGCTCCAAAAGGTCTTGTGAATATCAGATAAGAGCTTTTGGTATTATATCTTTTAACTGCTTATAGTTGGTTGATCTTCAGTCTGCGAAATCTTCTAGCAGGATGATTTAACAGAATTCATCCATGTTAGTGAAGAATCCAATTTTGTTGACAATATGTTTGTTTGGAATTATTTCGGAATTCTCCACCATTTATGTCACCAATGCTCTTACTTTCTTCCACTTACAGACAGGTTAGTTACATCATGTTGTCCTTTACTATCTGGTATGGTTGCTATATGATACTTGATTAATGTATGATGAATTTCGAGCATGCGTTTTTTTTGGTCTGAGATCATGGAATCTGCAAGCAGGGGCTTAATGTTCTTACACAACCAATTACAGTTTAATGTTAAGCTGTAGTCTACAAGAAGTAAGAACCTAATATGTTGGTTACTTTCTTGGATTCAATTGTTTCTGCTATTTTGGTGATTTCCACTTATGTGAAGCATAGCTTTAACTTATAAAGGAATTATTCTGGTTGGCATGTTCCACCATATTGAGGTACAATATATTTGTAAATATATGTATTTATGGATGTATGCATATACTCTTTCTACTCTGGTTGTTGGTGATCAGAAACAGATACTTCATAGCTCGCTCAAAGAAATGAAATCAAGTTGTGCCACATTAGGTACTCTTGCGTTGCTTCAATGATTCTATACTTGATTGTTTCATGATTCAAAACTGGCAAGGGAGGCTTCACTTACTACAACGAGAGAAAAAGCTCTCGTGCTTTAAACAGGGATTCAGCCGTCATGATCGCAAAGTAATAATCTGCTATTTGTTTTATTAATGCATCATTGTGATTTGTTTTCTTGTACATCACTATCGTATCCGTCAACATTCATAGTACTCATACTACAGCTCGTGGATAAGCTTTATTCTGATTGTGAAGACGGGAGCCCTCTCGGTCCAAAGGTCACCGTTCTTGTTGGTTGATGTGATGTTAAGTTGTTAAACTCTCAAAGGGACAGCAACAGGTAATTTGGAGAAAACTTTTTCTCTTTTTGCATGTGTTTGGGTGAAAGATTTTGCTATATTTTCTTCGATTAACAAAGAAAAAAGTGAGAAATGTGTGTGGAAGCCAAAAAGGCTGGTGACCACAGCTTTAGTCCAAAGCTGCATATGCAATTATTAGGCATAGATGTGCATTTTTTTCAAATGTTAAACTAAATTTTCATGAGAAATTAGTAAACCTAATTGTGATTAACAAAACCTTATTTCATTAGATTTTGTAGTATGTCCAGACTCACACAAGTGTTTGTTTTCATGAAAAGAAAATAACTGGCCTGCCAAATAAGGTCTAATCAACATTTCCTACCATAGAAATCAGTGATTTTTTATACTTGGCCTCTCTTTTAGAATGTGAGCCGTAACACTATATATAGTGTTTAGTCGAATTGTTCATCGCACGCATATTTCAAATATCGTATGCTTTATAGCCATTGCAAGTACAGTTTATTTGGGAAGACGAGGTTGCCCTCCCATTGGCGATCTCGGATCGATCAACCTCTCGTTAACATCAACTAAAGTGTCATCTAAGTTTAAGATGACCGTTTACTTTAGGTGACAAATTAGATTACTAATGCGTACTTTAAGGATTGGACAGTAAACAAGCTCAAAATTGTTAGATTCAATAAGATATATGGTGAATTATCTTATATTATCCTTATAAGTTTTAAGGTTTTATAACATGTTTTAATGTCAAGTATGAAACAGATTAAGGTTTCTTTTCTCTATAAAGTTTTGGAGTGGGTCATGTTGTTTTCATGTGTTGTCTATAGCTGCTATTATTATAGCAATATTCAAGATAAGGGAGGAACATCACCAATGAGATATAAACTCAAATTATATGATCCTTGTATCAATCCAATACCGACCTATAAGCTCAATGTAATTAGACATAATTAAGGAATATTGAGATTTATTCATCTCAGAGTTTATTACTTCTTTGTTAGGGTTTAGTTTAATATTAATTACAGAGGACATTTTTAGTGAAGCTTACTTAGGGCCTAGGCTTACAAGACAAGAGAATTCCTCCTTAAATCATTGCACTCAGAAGTTAGGTATGGGTTCTAAAAAAATTCAAGACGAGAAGAACACAGAGATGTACATTCTCTTAGTCGCGATGAGACGAGACGAGACGAGACGAGTTGAGTCGAGTGGAGGGATAGATTATAGATAGTAGCAACATCCCACATGAGGCGGGTGGGCAAGAACTAGACAAGAAGAAATAATAATTGAAGATTTGGAGTCAATAATGAAGCACTTTATGGTGTTTGGACTTTTATTTGTGGCAATGATAAAAGCAACCCCACCCCAAAACTGTTGGTCTCTGAATTCAAATATGCTATCTATATTTCTTTCTTAGTGCAATGGCAAAGGCCATTTCCAAATTGTCAGTGTTTGAGTCCCACAAAAAGATGAAACTTTCATCTACACAACCTTCAAAACTCATCTCTGCCATGCCATGCTTTTCTGTACAACTTCTAAATTGGCTCAAATCAATGAACCCCAATCTATTTCTTACTCTCTCTCAAATTTACTGTGCATGTATATATATATATGTATATGGTCACCTTAATTTTTGAAAACTATTCCTTCATCAGAGCCAGTGAAAAAACTATTAGGAACACATCCAAATATGTAAAAAACACTTGCTGAAATAACAAAAAAATGTCGGGCGGGATTGAGTATGTCGAGCTTAAAATTTGGCCCAAGCCCGCCATCAGACTTATGATTTTGGCCCAACTGGCACAAGCCGGGCCTATTGTCGTTGGGCTTGAGCGGGCGTCGCTCGGGCCGAGCTAAATTATCATCCCTAAAGAATAAGATATGTTAAAAGCGGGAATGTTACAAATCAAATCGCAAACTATGCCCAATTTAGCAAGTATAACACAATACTTGATATTTTAAAATAAAATACACAAACTATTTGCAATTATATTTTAAACTCCTGTTTCTGGAGATGATTTTCCAATACAATAAAATATACAAACTATTCACATCGCGATTGTCGAAAACAGAGTTTGAGCTCTAATTGCAGAAAAACGTATCGTTTGTGTGCTCAATTGCAAAGTTTCAAAAATATTTTTTTATTATTATTATTGAAAAATTGATATAGTTTGTGAAATATTATTCACTTTCTCCACTAAAATTAGGTAAACCTTATTATAATTTTGAAATAATTATATTTGTTAATATATTATCTTAAATATTATCAAAAATCTCCGATTATGTTCTCATTCTTTATTTGGATCGTCCATAAAAAAATGTTCTCATTTTTTTTCTATACACAATCCCACAAAATACTCATTATTTTGAATATCATATACTATATTCGATTTTGTAGGTTTCTTTTTTCACTAAAAGTACACTTTACAATTTTTGATTAAAACTTGTATCGAGACTCTCACAATATACTTTTTGTGGACATTGAGTATTAGTTTTTTTGAAGTAATAAACGTGAGTATAAATCCAATGTATTAACTTTTAATAATATCATTGAGGCAATTCCTCATTGAATGCTGACAATTTGAAAAAGACAAATTTGATTGCTATTGGAATTGGCTACCTGCATCTTCTGAATTTATATTATTACTATTATATATTTTTTATATTCTGGAATTAGAAAAGTCATTCTCTTCATATGAATTTAATCTCAATATTACATTTCCGCAATACATCAAAACTCATAATTGTGTGGTTTTATTAGTCGGTAAAATGTTCATGTTTTTATTTTTAAGTGGTATTTTTATTTTTATTATTAAAGTGTATTTTAACTTTTACTCCTATTAAATTTTCACACTACATCGATCAAAAACTCATAATTCAGGGTATTTGTGTTGGCCTAACAGTAAAAAGTTAATGCTTAATATTAAAATTATTGAGCTCGGAACCTATGAGACAAGTATAATTAAGGTGATATTTATTCGATAATACATTTTCAAAATTTGTAGAAGATGGGGAAATTGTGTTTGGATTAGTTGTAATTATTATTGTGTTGGCACAAACAAATGTTAAGTGTATGGTGGAAAAAGCAAAACACGTGATGACAAAGGTCAAAATATAAGCTGCCTTTAAAATAAATAAAAAGATTATGGTATTAGATCTGGCAGTGATTTGAGTTACTCAAGTACCTGCCTGCACCAATTGATATGTTGTCTGGGTGTACAAATTTAATTAACTTGTCTAGATATATATTTTTTTGGTTATAAGTAGCTTTTTTGGTTCCCATACTTTCGATCTGCAAAAGCAACTGCAGCTTTAAATCAATTATCAAAAATTATGATAAAAGATGTTGGTGTTAAGAAGATCATAGTAGACTAGAAATATTGGAAAGGAATTTAGTTAATGAACATTAATTTTACTTTATGATTTGATCAAAATTCACACACACATATATATATAGTTGAAGATATTATTAGTATGCACTTGAACAACACAAGTTACAAATTTGAGCATATGATGCGGAGGCTGGAAACAAATGCACTAATGTAAAAAATATACACTTCATCACGAAAAGTGGTTTTAGTGAAAAATTGTTTACATATATGTGACTTTTAAAATAAATAAATATTTTATAAATATATATTTAAAAAATAATGAATGCATTTTTATTATATGATTTAAATAACTAATAAAAATATATTTTTCATGAACGAAATAAGTATTTACTATTTGTCGTAAAAGTTTTTACTAGTTTACTATTCTTTTGGACTATTCCGTCTCATAAGTTAATTTTATGGTAGAACATAATCGAGAGGGATAATTATCTGTAAATACACAAACTAACCATCATTTTGGGTATTGTATATGAACTTAAAATCTGACCTACAATATACGAAGTATTATTTTTTACGCAATTGAATACATCAAATTATATTTTAGCCAAAATCATGCATACGTTGACCCGATTACACACGTGGAGTAGGTACAAAAGAAGATGTTATTGATTTTGACTAATCAGGCTATATCAACCCCAAATCTACGTGTGTAATTGACTTTATATATGCATGATTTTGAATAAAATATAGCCCAATCATTCTATTGCCGTCATTTTATATGTATATGGTTACAATTATCTACGTAGATGAAGAATCCTCACAGATTGAAGACTTGAATACCAAGAAAATGTATTCTATTGAGAAAAAATATAGTTCGTATATTTACATGCATTACATGCAATTATCCCAAATCAAGATTAAATTCATTATTGTTTGTCTTTATTATCACATAGAATATGGCTTCATTTTTACTTAAATACGTTCACTTGATATTTTTAAAATTGATATTATATATATTTGAATTACAAAATTGCATCATGGAAATTTTGAATTTGAGAATTATTAAATTGAATTAATCTTTCATCATTAAACCAATATACCTATAAAAAATTAATATTATATTAAATTTAAATTATAAAACATTATGAATTCACCTAATATTATTACACGTGTATCTCGCACTTAGTAGAAACGCTCTTAAAATATAGTGAGTTTTATACAATGAATTTTTCCCCTACTTTAGCATTTTTACTATATAATTAACTTACATTTCGGATTTTATATTTCTCCTTGTCTTTTTTCTTACTTTTATCTTGTATCAACATCTTTATATATACATGCTAATAGACGAAAAATCCAAAAATGAACTTCACCTTATCCCCATTGTTTAGGGACGGATTCTTCTCTATTTTACTACTTTCTGTCCCGCTAAATACTGGCCACAAAGAATTCGGCACGAAAATTAAAAAAAAGTAAAGTGTTGTGTTTTAAAAAATATGAGAGAAGTATTTTAAAGGTAAAACTTTTTTCCTTTTTAGGAAAGTGACAACTTTTAGTGGGACATCCAAAAAAAAAATGTGATCACATCTAACGAGACGGAGGGAGTAATATTTATAATTAAATTTTTTGGAGTTAAAAGAATAAGAAATCCTAAATTATTTATATTATAACAAATATATTTTAAATTATTATAAGAAATATCAGTTTAATAATGAACAATTAATAAATATATCAAATATGCCTTGGACCGCCTACAAATCTGATAAGAGTCTCTCGACGTCACACATTAGAGATCACCTTGCAAAGTAGTGTGGTCTTATAATTTAAAAATCCCACTGAATACTTTTTCATTCGTCCACCAAGTTTCTTTTCACTTTGCCATTTTAGTCCGTCCACCAAATTTCTTTTCACTTTTTTTTCTATTTTTGACAACATTTTCTCCATTCACTATATTTTAATATGAGCCTCATTATCCACTCATAATACATTATACATCATCTAATTTTTTGTGAGTCTCATTCTCCATTCACTACACTTTATTCTTACTTTACCCTTTACCGACCAAAGTCAACCTATTATTAAAATCTGTGCGGAATCAGAACAAAATTGATGGAAAGAAGGAGTAATATATTTTATCAACTTGATTAAAAACTGATTTAGCATGAAAATACTGATATATTCAAATTTTGATGAGACATCTATATATACTTATAAACTGAGGAAGAAGATTATGGGGATGCGCACATAGAGAATATGCACTAAATTACAATTTTGTTTCTAAGGTTTTTCTTCTCCTGTTCTTTTTTAAACATGTATGAAAATAATGTTTTATAAAATATATCTTCTTGAATATTTTTTAAATTATTTGATCACGTCTCTTTTTAAATGGCTCCCAATGTGCCATGTCTTAACGTATTGGGCATATTTATTAATAGTTGAGTCTAATATATTTATGATAATTCAGAATGTATTTGATATAACATGAATATTTTATGCCTTTTTTATTTGTTAATAACCTTAACTTTTTTATATATTATAATACATCATTTTAACTTCTTTTTTTTCTACAAAAAAATGAAGTTAAAGATGGGGAAAATCACACCAAGATATATAAAATAAAAGTACGTATATAATTTAGATAATCAAACTATTTTCGTTTATCTCCACTAAAAAATGCATTTGATAAAATTGATAATATTAAAATTAAAGAACATTCACATATTTTGTGTACTTATTCTACATGTTACAAACTTATATATTTTATACAAATAATCACAATAAAAAATAATAAATCGATTATATATGTTGTTGAATATAAAAGAAAGCCCCAAAAGACAAAAATATACTCTAATTGATTGCGGTAGATCCTAATTAAAATAAAATAGAAGGTGTACTCAATTATATATAATTGTTTGAAATTTGTTGACATCATATCCTCTTCTCATTTTGTTCAAATTCAAAATTTAGGAATCTCTGTCACTGCCAACCTAGCTAGCATGGATGTTTTTCTGGCTTGAGAAAACTTATATATATAAATGGAATGGAAGTTTTTAATTATTTGTGGCTACCAAACTTATAGTATGTAGATGTAGGTATATATAAAAGGGAAGGAAATAGATTGGAAGATAGGGACAGAAATATATACAAACAGTTGATGGTTTGATTAAAATTGATGTCATCATAAATCTCGATCTTATCCTTAGAGAGGTCGTCGTCTTCTTCTTCTTTATATTTTGTGAAGAATCGCAGACACGAATAGTGGGGGTTTGGTTTTTGGATGTAATAAAAGTTTATGAAAAGCTGAATGTATGTAATGGATTGGCGTGTACAGCTCTATGCTATGCTATATGCTATGCTGTGCTGTCTTTTTGTTTATTCAAAGTGCTCTTTTACTTTTTGTTCTGATTCATTTGCCTTTTCTAACGTATATGTATATACTAACTTCTTAAATATTTGACCTTGACCATGACCATCACCCCCTATTTTTATTTTATGCCTTTATATGTAACTTTATTGCTCCTTATTATTATAATTACTAATTATCTATACATTTCCATAATGTTACATCACATTCATCAACTATAAATGTGCAAACTGTACATTTAGTACAACATAAGTTGATCATTATTAGTGATCATGTACATGTAGTACTATTTAGTATCCTTTATATTTTAGAAACATTTGACCGGACAATATATACTTTTATCAAATGAGAATTTATCTTTAGCTATAAATGAGGAACTGATCATTTGAATTCTTAAGTTTTATATAATTTATAATTCAAATTTACAATATATTAAATTTGTTATAGAATGCATCGATTTTGTTTCCTACCTAAAACTTTTAACTAAGAATATGGGATTTACACTATCAAAAACGCTCACTATCCGTTCACGATGGGCGTAGTTAATGCACTCGTAAACGACGTGGCATGTATCGTAGATAAATATTAAATTTTTAAAAAAAAATTATTAATTCTTACTTTCCAATTACTCCCTCTGTCTCATTCAAGATGATTCATTTTGCCATTTCCGTCTGTCCCAACAAGATGACTCATTTCTTTTTATAGTAATTTTTTTAGGAGAGATATGTATTAAGTAAGTAAAAAGAATGAGACTTTATTAGTTTGCGTGCCCAAAAGAAATGGGTCATCTTGAGTGGGAGGAGGGAGTATAATTTATTGATTAAGGTATAATTTAATATTATTCAATACTCTCTTCGTCCTAATATTGTTGGCTCTATACTTAAAATGACAAAAAGTTAGTAAGAGTTTCTTGATCTAATATTTTCTTTGTGAGTATTTATTGATCTGCGTGTCGAAAAAAATAGGACTAAGAATATTAGGACATAAAGAGTATAAAATAAAAAATAAAAAAATAAAAATTTATGAGTGGTATGATAATATGGTAATGTAACATCAGCTGTAAGCACGTTGTACCGATGGTTGGCAGCATGACAGGAGAACGGCATTTTACACTATTCTTATCTTTAATTTTACTTTTGAAGATACAAATTTTAGCTACATACGTTGACTTTGTGACAGTTTTAAATTTGAAGTGATACGCATAAATTAAATTAATCCACTTGGATTAATTAATTTTGTGAAATCTTAATTTTAAGTGATTTCCTTCGCAAAATCTCTACAATATATGAGAATACAATTGTGTAATTCTCTTTCATTCCGAACCTTGGACAATTGAAGTTGAAATTTCTTCACATACTAATTTTGAATATAATAATTAACCTTAATAATGAATTATCAAATAATGAAATAGGATCAAAAAGTGATAGATACACTAAATCTAAATCAATAAATCAAAGTAAACAAATTAATTATGTAATTTTAGAAGTTTTTTAAAATCTTTTTCTCTCATCTCTAATAAATGTAAGTTGTGGGATTAGAGCTTGATTAGAAGTCCGATTTTACAGTATTTCCTTTCTTGATCGAGCCTTGACCATTTTATTCTTTTTAATCAGTTTCATTTCAATCATTACTTGAAACCATATTGGTAAATACTGGACACTTGAAGTGACAAAAAATACTTCAACTTAATTAAAATACAGAACACGTGGCTAATGGTAACATTAAACATTATTAATTGGTTGAGCTATGTAATATTCCCTCCTCGTACAAAAAATTTACATATTTGAATCTGACATGAATTTTATCAAATGAATTGAATGTGTTAGAGGTGGAATAAGGATTTTAAACTGGATTTTAAACTATTTATTAATTAAATATATGTATAGAGTAAAAAAAAATTAATTATTAATTAGTAAATAAATTAAATATTTCATAAGTGAAATGAGAGTCTCAAATTATTTATAATTAAATATGTAATGTGAGTAATTAGAAAGTTTGTGGCGGATCCAATAATATAAATAAAATTATGAAAAATAGAAATTTATAATTTTTTCGTGGATAAGGTAATAAATATAAATTTCTAAATTTTTCATGGAGGGATAATTATTTAGAACTAATAAACTCATGTTCAGTCATATATAATTATATATACATCCTCGAAGCTATAGAGGAAATATATATTTCAACAAGCAACCTCAATATCAACAAACTAAATTAATAAACTCATGTTCACAATTTCTAAGATCTTGACAAGAGATATTGATAATGGTATTGACTAATATGAATCAACTTATATATATATATATATAGCGAGTAAATATATAATAATGTTATTAATGTATAATCTTGACAAAGAGAATACTCAATTTTTATTTAGTGAATTAATTATTATCTTGAGTAATTAAGATAATACTCAAATTATTTAGCTCGAATATCAAGTGTGCAGTCATAATTAATTGTTAATGTTGATAAAAGTCCTTTAATAAGAGCTGTGATGATGAAATATAAATTTACTGATCTATTGTAAAGTATAATCCCACAGTACTCGATGATCTGCTTAATATATATAGATGGAAAATGAAAAGTGATTTTTATATATCAATTACTGCAGCCTACCTACTTTACTCTCAGAAAATATATACAGGCGGCGCAGAATTTTAAGTGAACAAAATCAAGAACATCAGAAGCTGCAGGGTGCATGAAATAAAGAAAATTAAATACCCTAATTACCTAATTTCCAGAATATCAAGAAAGAGACTGCAGGATGATCATATCATTTTAATTTGTAAGTGGAGCAGTATGTGAATACACCCAACCTCGAATCATGGTATTGGTACGTACTAATTAAAACATACATACTAGTACAAGAAATAAACAAACAAAACGAAAATAAAAGTTCATCTTAATCATTGCACAGAAAGAAAAAGACCATGTTCTTTGAAACTCCAACCCAAACCCAATTACTACTTTAATAATTTCCAAAGCCAGTTACTACTTTAATAATTACCAAACCCTCTTCATCCCACATATTTCACACCCACCTACTAATTAACAATTCCCAAACTTAATATAATCTTTAATCAACGCATTGCCAATTCTAATTTCACATCTTCGTATTCCAGTCTCTAAAACAACACACAGCAACAGACACATAAATACTCAAAAAAAATAGAAAGAAAAAGCACACCAAACTTTGAAAGAGATAACATTAATAGTAGAAATTAGATATACTTAGACGACGACTGTTTCACTGCCTAATAAATTAATTAATCCCCTGCAAGTTAATAATTGATTAACCATTTTCTAATTCTCATGAGTCTAATTAAACCTGCACACGCAAATTGATACATATACAGAGAGAGTGATTCTTCATATAATAATCATACACGAAAAGAAATAATTATGTGAGGCATCCAATTATAATTAATATTGGTACAAACAAAGTAATGAGTTTAGATATATATAAGGAATGAATTAAGGCCTAAACTTGGTTCTGCAAGAGAAGCAAGTGATCTCCCTTTCTGTGTCCATGCAAGCATTGGATCCCTCCCTCATCTTCTCCGCCCTCTCCACCTCCTCCCTCGCCCTCTCCCAGAGGCTGCGTGCCCGGAGGAACTCCGACTGCGCCGCCTCAATCTCCCTCCGGCTCAGCTCCATCACGTGCTCCGCGTACGCCTTCTCCATCGCCGCCAGCCGTATCTGCTCCGCCGCCTCCCATTTTAGGGTTTCTGCAGAGGGGGCTTTGAAGGGATGATCAGTGCTAGTGACGCTTATGGAAAGTTGGAGGTCTAGTGAAGGCCCTTGGAATTGGCCTTCGAGGGCCCGGCCCGCCCACCGCGGAGGAGGAGGATGATGATGATGACGATGATTCATCATCGAGGAGGAGAGTAGATGCATTTCTTGATGATGGTCTTGCTCCATATATTAGAGAGAGAAGAAGAAGAAGATCGAAGAAGAAGAAGTTAGGGTTAGGAAAGGAAATGGGGGAAGTGAGGTTAATATATAACAAAGTTTTTCTACAAAAGGGACTTAGCAATAGATAAATTGCCCCACTTTCTTTCCCCATGCAAAAGGACTGGGGACCAACTATGTATGTATGTATGCTATCATCATCATCACTCTTGTACCATGTTTTTTCTATTTTTATTTATTTTTTATCTTCTTCTTTTACATCTTTGAATGATCCCATGAATTGAATTTATATGGTTATATATTTGGACTGCCTGATTATAACTTAGTGTGGGTGTGTGTTTCAATTGACTATCTATTTATATATGGAGTTGGGATATATAGTGTTCTCTTGTATAATAGCTAGATAGTATGTTTTTAACATAATTGCATGATTATATGAAGATTATATAATTAGGGAACTTAATTGGACGACATATAAATGAGTAATTAAGATTGAATGATTGATCACCCACCTGCACGCCAGCATATTATAATAACCTTGGAACATCTCTTGGCATTAGAGGTGTTAGAGGTGTTAAAAGAAACCGAAACTGTCGGAACCGAACTCTATATTCATGACATAATAACATACTAAAACCTCTTTCGAGTTATATTAGTATTGATGATCACGTGTATATTCACTTTTGGGTAATGAAAAGTACCAATGCTAATTAATAATATTGATTTTGCTCATGATTTTATATAAACTTCTAAAGTGATTACATCTTTAATCATGTGTTAACATTCATTCCTAAGAAAAAGTTTGTATTTATTAAGATGTTATTGGTAATAATATAATTAATGGCATACTTTAGTTACTCGTTAAATAGTAGTCGGCTAGTTGCTAGATAAGAAGGGAATTATAGCACTACTACATAATAGCCTTACCATTATAATATTACATCAATTTGAAATCTATTACGCTGTTTCTCTCTCTCTATATATATATATATATATATGTAGGGTTAGATTCATATATGAAATAGAGAAATGAAAATGAATTTAGGCTCTTTATTTATGTAGAATTAATGGTTGAGATTAATTAAATTTAATATAAATATTTTCCTTTATTTTAGGAATATGAAAATTAATTTTTATATGGAAGTTATTTTGCAGATGAGATCACAACGATTGATTCATTAAAATGGATGGTTCAGATCTTTTCTCATTTCTCATATAAGTTATTTTTATATGCTCGCAATACGTAAAATTGTAATTAAAGTTGTGATCAAAGATCAAACAACTTTGATAGAGACACAACAAAAATATGCAAAAATAAATTAATGTAACACAATGCATATTTTTCACGAGTTTAATTGATGAACTCGCGAGGTGCTTCATTGAAAAATATTCACTACATCAAATACACAAATACACAGTAGTCAGAGAAATTAAGAGTAAAATTGTAAATGAAATGACGAAAACTATTTAACAGACTTCCATAGTACTCTATCATCCTTGCACATGGGTTTGACAAGCTCATCTTTTCCTCAGCATCTGCTCCCTCTCAGTTTCTTACTTCCTCTAGAAATTTCACTCTTAGTACAAAATACACTTCATGGATCTAAGAGGATCATTTACTCATGAGTTGGATGTTAATGCCGATCACTGCACGTTTGCGTGTGAGCTATGGGAGGTGATGGAGTAGTTTTTCCAGTCTACTTCCAAAGCCCGGGTTATGCAATTTCGTTTGATGATCTATATTCATAATAAATGCAACTTATTTGTTAATGATACTTCCTCAAAACGCGATATGTCGATCAGTCAGTGGCAATTGGCCAAATTATTCATGATGTAGAACTTATCATGTCCTTACTAAGCGGTTTTGAACCGAAATATGAATCCATTATGGTCAATATTACGCACTGATCTAATTCTCCTAACCTTAAAGAGGTTCATTTTTCTTTTTAGTCTCATGAAGTTCGTTTACTACAACATCAATATATATCTACGATGTATCATTCTGTTTACTATAGTCAACGAAGTAGTGGACATGGTTATCCAGGTCGCGGTGGTTCCATGGGAATCCGTGGAGGCTTTATATGCACGAGAAAAACATTTGTGGTGTGCCAGTTGTGTGGAAAGCTAGTTCATGTATCCATCAAGTACTACAAAAAGGTTTGACGTTCATTTCAGTAGCAATGAAACTACTACATCTAACCCACATGCATTTGTATATGTTATGCAGAACTCATGTGAATCGGTTAGGAAGATAATTCATGGTATGTGGACAGTGGAGCTACTAATCATATTACAAATGATATGTTCAACCTTGCCATTGGCTCTAACTACCCTGGGACCGAAGCCTTAACAGTAGGTAATGGTCATGTTCTCCCTATTTCTTCCATTGGCTCAACTCGTATATCTTCTCTTTCGGGTCCTTCCTTAATTCTTAACAACATCTTATATGTTCCTCAAATCACCAGAAACCTTCTCAGTATTTCACAATTTACTCGAGATAACAATGTACTGATTGAATTTCATAATTCATGTTGTCTTGTTAAGGATAAGAACAATCTCAAGGTTCTGTTGAAGGGAAATCTTCATAATGGTCTCTATTAAAGTTCTGCTGAAGGGCAATCTTCATACTGGTCTCCAAGATTAGCCCCAAGATGTTTGTTGATTCAAATTTCTGCTTGTAATAAAACTAGTCTAGCATCTATCTATTTTACATGATGATGTACATATTTCACCTTCTACTTGAATAAAATTTAATTTGCTTCATGACTCTCAGTGTCTCTATACTTCATACTCCCATGATATAAATATCTGGCGTAGGAAAATCGGTCATCCTCATACAAATGTTATCTCTCATGTCCGCAAGCAACTCAAAATTATACAAGCTAAGTTTAAAGTCTTTTATCCGCGAAACGAGATACCTTATGGTAGTACTCTCAGATCAATTCATGTGTCATCTACAAATTGTATTAGCACCACAATTCAACGAGTTCCAACGAAATGGAAGGACGTGAGTACATAGCTTTGACTATGAAATGTATAGAGAACTCAAGAGAAATGTGTATGCATGTGTTTTAAAGGTGTACTAAGGTGCAAAGATATAAATTACCGAGTACAACCTATTTATATGTCAAATCCACATTCAATGTCAAAGTTGGAATCCATGTCATTATGATAAATGACAGTTATTGAAATTACAATTGTACTCTTCAATGTGAATGAACTTGAACATGTTCATATGTGTGGTCCCGCTTGATGAATGTATTTGAGTTGGTCCCTAAATAATTGGTGCAGAAAGATATTTAGGTTGAGTCCAAAGCTAGCCCAAGACGATGTCCAAAAATCACCCAGACCAAGATCTAAGTCCCGGCTCATGGCACTCGGCCTCAACTAAGCCGGGTGGCGGACGTGTGTGTGAGCTTCATAGGTTATTACTTGTGCACATAATTAATTTCATGAATTAATTAAGCTCATTATATATATGAATGATGGAGACTCATTAGTCAACATGAGACAACATTAAAAATCATTAATCACATAATTTCATAAACAAGTGAAAATTTGTAACCAACTATTTCTCACTCACTAGGAATCAATTTAGAGAAAGTGAATATCACAATCATCTACTTGAAATGTAGATCAATCATATACTCCATTTGTCTAGCTATTTATGTCATGTTTTGACCAAAAAACTTTTACAATTTTGGTCAAAACATGACATAAATAGCAGGACAGAGGGAGTATCGTTTAATTATACAAAATTATATGTTACATCTCTAAAATAATAGGTCAAACTTCATTGATCAACCACGACTCCTATATAATTAGGATTGTAAACAAATAGAGCTACTCGCGAGCTATTCGAGACTTAATTCGAAAAAAATTCGTTCAGAACTCAACTCGACAGTGAACGAGCTGAGTTTGATATTTTTCAAACCTAGATAAATACTCACGAACATGTTCGAATTCATTTATTCACGAGCATGTTACCGAGCCAGTTCACAAGATTTCTACCGAGCCTTCAATCGAGCATTTAGTTGAGCCTTAAGCTAAAATAACTAATTTTCTAAAAATAAAATTTTATACAAACTCGAGTTCAATCTTAGAAACTATTAATATGATTATCAAATGAGTCAAGCTAGAGCTCAAGGTTGAAAACAATCTTATCGAGCATCCCACGAGTCGAGCTTGTGCCGAACTCGAACTCAAAAACCACATTTCGAGCCAAGCTCGATCAATATATAAAAATCTCAAGTTGAGCTTGAGTCAAGCTCGAACACTCTAATATTCTAATATTTGGCTCGGCTCGGCTCGTTTACACCCCTAAATATAATGAAAATGAAGACTCGTTAATCAATATGAGACAACATTAAAAATCATATTTATCTCTTTAATCACATAATTTTATAAACAAGTTACAAACTTTAATCCATTATTTCTCACTCACTATGAATCAATTTAGAGAAAGTGAATATCACAATCATCTACTCAAAACGTAGACCAATCATATACTCCATCTGTTCCACTAAATATGTCATGTTTTGACCAAAACTGTGAGAGTTTTTTGGTGAAAACATGACATATTTAGAGGGCCGGAGAGAATATCATTTAATTATATAAAATTATACGTTACATCTCTGAAATAATAGGTCAAACTTCCTTGACCAACCAACAACCCTCCAATATAATGAAATTTGTTAACGAGAGAGGACATTTTAAAAAGAAAACTAAATAGAAAGAGAATATGTGAAACATGTTCAGTTGTTTAATGATTTAATTCCTTATAGTATGAGCATATGGTGCCGTTTGTCGTTTTTGAGAAACATAACAAGATTTTTTCACTTAACTGCACGCCTCACCTTCAAATGCTTAAATTTTGATTTTCTGTTTTTCTAAATCAACGGAAAAAAAATTATAATAATTCACACTAGTTGCTAGATTTCATCGATGCAAAATTCAATTACTCTTTATATCTCATGACACCTATATAAATACTAAATGAACATTTTGAAATCTCGATCTCGACAACCTTGATGTTTGTTTTTGAAGGATTTGGTTATGATTTGAGTTTATCTTGTTGCCTTTTATATCTCTTGTATTTCGAGTATGTCAACCTTGCCTCCGTTAGAGTAGCGTTGATGTAGGAGGATTTGCTGCAATCTCTTGTATATAGTTTCAGGCTTGCTATACCTTGTAAAGACACCAATCAATACTAAAAATCCTTTTGTTCTTCCCACAGTAAAACGTTTTTCTCCACACCTGGTCCCTTTTCAACATGGTATCAGAGCAGGTGAAAGATTAACCAAGCTTCCGCATTCAACTATATATATAGATCGCCTTCTCAACCATGTCGAAGAAAGACGACGAAACGTCAGATATAAAGCATACTGGATCGGCTATGGTGGACGTGATGTCTCCATATTTTATTTCTGGTTCTGATAATCCCAATATCATTTTCACGAGCGATCTGCTTCGTGATGGTAACTATGCAGATTGGGCAGATGAAATAAGTAACGCCCTCTTTGCGAAGAACAAATTTGGCTTCGTTGACGGGTCTATTCTCATCCCGGACGAAGGCTCACCAGAATTGTTATTGTGGAAACGGTGCAACGCGATGGTGAGGGGTTGGTTGCACAGTTCGATGGACAAGGAGATCCGCAATAGTGTGAAGCATGCTAAGACGGCACGTGAAGTGTGGGAGGATCTACAAGAACGCTTTGGAAGTGAGAGTGTGCCAAGGGCTTATGAACTAAAGCGCATTCTCACTCTCACGCGTCAAGAGAAAATGTCGGTTTCAGCTTATTACACCAAATTGAAAGGCTTGTGGGACGAGATACAATCCATCTCACCCATTCCCAAATGTAAGTGTAGTGGATGCACTTGTGATGTACCAAAACAATTAATAGCCATGAGGGAAAAGGAACGACTTTATGAGTTTCTCATGGGTTTGGATGAAAGTTTTGGGACTGTTAAGACTCAAATATTAAGCACAAAGCCCATGGTCTCGCTTGGAATGGCTTTTCACTTGGTTTCCGAAGATGAAAGGCAAAGGCAAATTTATGCCACTGGAAAAATCAATGTTGAGGCTGCTGCTTTTCAGACTGAAAGACAGCAAGAGAGAGACAGAGGCGATCGTAGGGAGAAGCGTGAACCCAAGAAGTGCACACACTGCCACAAACTCTACCATACTGTGGACGAGTGTTATCCGAAACAGGGGGAGAAAGGGAGAAGAGATGGTGGCAGAAAAGAGGAATCACGGAACAAATCAAAGCCAGGAGGAAAATCGGCGCACATGACCACAAGCACCAGCACGATTCCCGGTTTTTCCGCTGATCAATATACAAAGTTAGTTCAGTTTTTTGCAAAGCAAGACGGCGAAGGCTCGCAGGTAGCAAGCACAGAAAGTGTTCCTACTGTCAACATGGCTGGTAAGCTAAATATTATGAAATCTTGGATTATTGATTCAGGGGCCACTGAACACATAACTTGCGATGGTGGGATACTTGAAAATCAAACGATTTTAGGAACCGAAACACCTGTTAAAATTCCCAATGGAGAAACCGTACCTGTGAGAAGTGTCGGGAG
This sequence comes from Leonotis leonurus, assembly GCA_026898415.1. NCBI lineage: Eukaryota > Viridiplantae > Streptophyta > Magnoliopsida > Lamiales > Lamiaceae > Leonotis > Leonotis leonurus. The sequence goes on along the minus strand of JAPKLX010000041.1, from coordinate 727,334 downwards.
TACGATCTTGTCGAATGGGTCGAAAATTGACCGTGTTCTGAATATACCCGATTTTAAGTGCAATTTATTATCCGTGAGTAGGTTAACGAGAGAATTGAATTGTGCTCTCACTTTCTTCCCGGATTTTTGTGTGTTGTAGGACTTACCTTCGAGGAACCTGATTGGGATGGGTAAGCACTGCGATGGTCTATATTGCTTGGAGCCGATAGCTAAAGAAGGTATGGCCATGAACGTCACCATTGATTCAAAAGTTTGGCATAAGAGATTGGGGCATACTTCGAGTTTTAAATCGTCTTTTTTTAATGGTTGCTTTGGAGAGAATGGAGAACATTGCGACTCTTGTCTGAGAGCAAAGTTTACCAGACTTCCTTTTTCCTAATAGCAGTATTCAAACCACTTCTTGTTTTGATCTTATTCATTGTGATATTTGGGGTAATTACCGCACACCTTCATTTTCGGGTGCATATTATTTTTTATCTATAGTCGATGACTTTAGCAAAAGTGTGTGGGTGTATTTGATGAAACATAAGTCAGACGTGCGTCACTATTTGACTATGTTTTGTAATATGGTGCGAAATCAGTTTGGAAAAGGAGTGAAACGAATTAGGACCGACAACGGAGTGGAGTTTCAATCTAAATATATGATGAATTATTACACTGATCATGGAATTATCCTTGAGACTTCATGCACAGATACACCTCAACAAAATGGAGTCGTTGAAAGAAAACATAGACACATTTTGGAAATTGCTAGGGCTTTGCGTTTTGAGTCTGGCCTTCCTATTGCCTTTTGGGGTGAGTGCATTCTTACTGCAACATACATCATTAACCGATTGCCTTCCAGGGCCATTAAGCATAAAACACCTTATGAGATTTTATTTGGAAAAACACCTTCATATGATCATCTCTGCATTTTTGGGTGTTTGGTTTATGCTAAGGATAACCGGAGAGGGGGAGACAAGTTTGGAGTAAGGGGACGACCATGTGTTTTTGTTGGTTATCCTTTTTTGCAGAAGGGATATCGAGTTTTTGATCTAGAAACTAAACAGATTTTTACATCTCGTGACGTAAAGTTCGTGGAGAATGTGTTTCCTTTTAAGAAATTTGGTCCAGAGGCTAAACTTGAAGAACTAAATCGGAGGAGGAAAATTGAGTGGGATTCAGATGATTTTTATTATCATGGGGCTCAAGGCAGTAATGGCACTAGCAAGGAAGGTCCAACTAACATAGAAGATAAGTCAATACACAATGATCGCCCAATAGAAGTGGAGCGCGAGCAATCTTTCATGGAACCTGGTGTGAACTCTGAAAGTAATGCAGCGCCGACCCAATCAGTAGAGGATCGGCAACCAAATCAAAATTTGCGCAGGAGTGAAAAGACCAAGAAACAGCCCAAACATCTTGAATCTTATGAGACGAAACTACCAGCCTCTATTGACCATTCGCAGCCCATCGCCAGTTCAGGAACCTCTGAAGTATATCCTTTAGCACATTTTGTTTGTTATGATAAATTTTCTAATGCTCACAGGGCTTATCTTGCTGCCATCACCTCACGTGATGAGCTTAAATATTTCCATCAGGCTATGAAGGATAAACAATGGCGTGAGGCCATGCAAAAGGAGATTCAAGTTTTGGAAGAAAACGGCACATGGATTTTGGTACCTCTACCGTCCGGAAAAAAGGCCATCGATTCTAAGTGGGTTTATAAGATAAAATATAAACCTAACAGGGAAATCGAGAGGTACAAAGCTAGGTTGGTGGCTAAGGGTTTCACACAAATTGAAGGAATATATTTCCATGAGACTTTCGCACCGGTAGCCAAACTTGTCACAGTGCGAAGTTTATTGGCTGTAGCCGCAAAGAAAAATTGGGCTATCCACCAATTAGACATCAACAACGCATTCCTTCATGGGGATTTGGTTGAAGATGTATACATGAAAATCCCACAAGGATTCTCGAAAGAAGGTGAAACTCGTGTTTGCAAATTGAAGAAATCACTTTATGGTCTTCGACAAGCTTCGAGAAATTGGTATCATAAATTTACTCGAGCCCTGATTGACATTGATTTCCGACAATCACGAGCAGACCATTCACTATTCGTACAGAACAGAGGCGGAAAATATGTAGCAGCTTTGATTTACGTTGATGACGTCATATTGGTTGGGAACGATGATAGCAAAATATCTCAAGTAAAGGAGCACCTGCACAAATTTTTTAGCATCAAGGATTTGGGGCCGCTCAAATACTTCCTTGGCATTGAAGTTGCTCGTTCACCTAAAGGAATTGTGTTGAGTCAAAGGAAGTATACGCTTGATATATTGGAAGAAAGCGGTCTGCAAGGAGGCCGTCCAAGCGTCTTCCCTATGGAGCAAAACTTACGCCTGAGTAATGATGATAGCAGCCCTTTAGTTGATGCTTCGCGCTATCGACGATTGATTGGTCGACTCTTGTACCTGGCGGTAACACGGCCAGACATTCAGTTTGCTGTAAATCTTTTGAGTCAATTTGTTACAGCACCACGGCGCATGCATATGGAGGCTGCCATGCGCGTATTGCGCTTCCTCAAGCAAACAGCGGGACAAGGCTTGTTTCTTCCGGCAGACGGTGACTTGCAGCTCCAAGCCTACTGCGATGTGGATTGGGGGGGATGTCCCATAAGTAGGCGGTCTTGCACCGGCTACTTCATTTCTCTGGGAGGAGCACCTATTTCGTGGCGCACTAAGAAGCAATCGGTTGTTTCGCGTTCTTCTGCAGAGGCAGAGTATAAGGCCATGGCTACCACCGTTAGCGAGATACTATGGCTTCGATGGTTGTTAAAAGATATTGAGGCTGCACAGGTTGGAGCCACTTCACTTCACTGCGATAATCAGGCGGCTTGCCACATTGCAAATAATCCCGTTTTTCACGAACGTACCAAGCACATGGAGATGGACTGCTATTTTGTTCGTGAACGTGTTGAATCAAATAATATACTGCCATGCAAAATTTCAACAGAACATCAAGTCGCTGACCTTTTTACCAAGGCCTTAGGGGCAGCTCGATTCAAGTTTCTTGTTGGCAAGTTGGGCATTCGTTATCTTCATGCGCCAACTTGAGGGGGAGTGAAGGATTTGGTTATGATTTGAGTTTATCTTGTTGCCTTTTGTATCTCTTGTATTTCGAGTATGTCAACCTTGCATCCGTTAGAGTAGCGTTGATGTAGGAGGATTTGCTGCAATCTCTTGTATATAGTTTCAGGCTTGCTATACCTTATAAAGACACCAATCAATACTAAAAATCCTTTTGTTCTTCCCACAGTAAAACGTTTTTCTCCACACTTGGTCCCTTTTCAACAGTTTTCAATCAATACTTTATCTAAAAAAATACTCCCAAAAAAAAGACACTTAAAAATTATAATCAACGAACATTGAAGCTAACAATGGTAAAGTAAGTAAGATGTTAGTTCGAAATCACATGGTTCCGAAGATATAATAATAATTGAAATGAAGATTTGGTTTTGGTTGATGTACAAAAACAATAATAGACATATAAAGAGAGAGTAAGCAATAATTACAAATCCACGTGCAGTGTGCGTTTAGGGGGCTTAGCTTTAATGAGTGGTGGTGGGCCTAAGCGTGTCGGCCCTCTTGTCTTAACCTTGCAATAAAGCTTTCACATAAAGCCCATATTAGCACGTGGGAGACCTTTAGGCCCATCATTATTATGCAAAACCCATATTTTTCACTACTTTCCTTTCCTTTCCTTTTTCTCTTTATTCATTCATATATTGGTTGGAGTACTATGCAATATTATCTGCTTAAAAAAATATCTTGACAGCACGTGCCATCCAGTTAAGTTTCACTTTTCTAACTGGTTTACTTATCAGAAAGGTGAAAAAGGAAAGGGAAAAAAAATGGCAGCAAAGGGCTTTAACCTTTTTGCTTTTCTTCCAGAAGGAGGTAGTAGGATGGGTGGCTATGCATTCAGGCCAAATTTAGACTTTTAATTAATAAAATATTTAATTAATTGGTAGAGGGAACGTGAGCCGTGATTCTTTTGTTTTCAAACTTAACAACATCAAATCATAATAAATAATCTATCGATAATTAGACATTGGCAGCTGCATTTTATTGTAACTATGTGTCTTCTATTGGGCCTATTTGTTTTTGTACCGCTCCAAATCCATAGTTGCGTTAAGTCGGGCCTTTTTGTTTTTTGTCTTATGCATCTATCTATCTGTATATCATAGAACTCAATTCCAGGGATTGCTAATTATTCATCTTTTGCAGAATCACACTTGATATTAAGATAGGCTCGATGATAAAGTAGCAAAAACAATTATAAAGTTGTCACTCCTATGGCTATTTAATAATTCGAAAGAAACAATGTCATTACTAACATACTAGATTCGATGTTTGGTAGAGTTAGTCAAGTATTTCAACAAGCATTCTTATACCAATGCTAACATTGAAGTAAAAGTGTCAAAGGGCGTGTTATACCGATCAAAATTCACTCAAAGAATTTCAGTTCCAATTTCAAAACAAGAATGAACAGTTTAATTTGAAAATCGTGTAACTAATCAATTTTACCGATTTCAATTCTAATCCGGGTTCGGTTGAACTGAAAACCATTTACCAATTTACCGAGTAAAATCCACCTTTGACACCCCTCCACTGAAGTACTTGATGATTTAATAATGTGTTATACATGTATCAATATTAAGCTTCTCACTTTATCATTATTATCCATACAACTTCTTCAGCTACTCATTTTTCAATCTAATCCTAATATAATTAAGGGTTTAAAAAGTAAAGTTTCACATTTTTGGATATACATGTTTCTACAACTAAGGCATATGTTCAAAGGACTGATGCATCTCACATTTATTTCAGTACTAAGCCAACCACACATACACGCATACAGATTTATTTTTCGATAGAAACACCAGCACATACCCATAATGGCATGCCCTCATTTTGATCAAATCTTGTGCATGTTTAAGTAGAAGTTCAAAATACAATTCAAGGAAACATGAAGAATGCCGTCTCCAATCCCTAGAAAGTTATCAAAATCAACTAAGTCAACTTATAGTTGTTGCATTCACGAGAGAACAAAGCCCCCCCAAAAAACAACAAAAAATTCTTATTGTTAGTTTAGCAACAACTTGATAATGAATAATAGAAAAAACTATGTGCCCAGGATCGACTAATTCTTGTCAAGACCCTGTAAACTAATGCGGGATAAAGTGGTCATTTCCTAGATGGGGGTGACAAAAACAAAGGCAGGAGCAGCCATTGATTTATAATTTGAGGATGCCATTCTAACCTTTAAAGTTTAAACATCTCAACCATAACTAAAATATGATTCCAAAATCTATACTCCATTATACAATTGTTGTGGCTTTCAACACCACATCAAACAAAAAGGTTCTTGCATTGAGGAGCAGGTTGAGAGAACGTACAGCACAGACGATGAAGAAGACGAGAGAAGAATCGCTTTCTGCAAATGTATGGCGTCATCACATGAAGTAGCTGAGTGACTTTTTCCTTCTCGACCCCCCTTCGCCATAAAGTTCATTCCATTGAAGAAGCTCAGTCATGTTTATCGACTCTGACGACACACTTGCACAAACCTATTTTTCGGCAAATATGTAAGTTTAGTTCAACTCAGAGCAAAGACACCACAATTTTAGATAAAATAAAGAATATTAAGGCTTCGATCATTTTTTCACTCACCCGCTCATGAGCAAATTTGAAGTCATCCAAGTTTAGCGATCGAATATCAGTGCTCCCACTCAATGCTGGCGGAGGTCTACCATCAGCAACAGCAGCTTCTCGATCCTGTTATTGACCCCATAATAAGTGGACAGAAGAATATCCAGAAATGAGAATGGTTAACATTTCAACCATATTTAGTCGGGTCAAACACTTTCTGTAACACTTAGTTAATGCTAGAACATTATGTGCAATTCAGTATAATTATCGCCCATCAGTTATCATGTCTCCATTGCCAACCATAACGCAGACTAGTCCAGATTAATCGATCATAACTGTTTACATCAAATACAAAAATGTACCTTCTTTTCCTTTTCCAAAATCTCTCTTATGGGGCGATGTGCAGCCGTCACACACAAATTCTGAAAGTGCAGAATATTAGGAATAGGTCCATCCCTATGTATAATTCATAACTAAAAGTCTTATTAGTCTAACCTTAAGGTCACTTCCCGAATAACCATCAGTCATACTTGCAACTGAATCCAAATCGATGTCTGGAGACAAGTCCTCTTTTGCTAGTATCACTCTAAGTATCTTCGCTCTATTAGCAGCATCTGGCAAGTTGACCATCAATCTGCGGAGATGCATACGAGACGAATAAAAACTAAATAAATAACGGTAAGTTAAATCACTATGTCAAATATCATACATTCAAAAGATAGTTGGAACATGCTTTACCTGCGCGGCAGTCGCCTAATCACAGCCTCATCAAGGTCAAAGGGCCTGTTTGTGGCAGCAAGTACCAAAACACGTTCAGTATCTTTTGTGCGCAGCCCATCCCAGTTCACCATAAATTCATTTTTCATTTTGCGCATGGCTTCATGTTCTCCGGGATTTTCCCTTCTCCCTAGCATACTATCAACCTTTGCAAGGTGGAAGGGGAAAAGAAGGCCATAAGAAAATAATTTAGAAAACTCATACTGAATGGGAGGAGAAAGATGAAACATAAAAAAGATATGTCATACTTCATCAACAAATATAACACTAGGAGCAATTTTGCTAGCCAAGGAAAAGACAGCCTTGACATACTTCTCACCCTCACCGAACCACTATTGGAGCAGAAAAAAAAAAGAGAAGCAGAGGGTTAAACAAGGTGAATAAACAATAGACACTATATGTATATATATATATTTATATATATTATGCAGTAAAATCTTATAATAATAATAAAATCTATTCATTCTTAAAACCTTGGAGGTTATGCTGGACATTGATATGTTTATGAAGTTTGCACCAGCTTCAGTTGCAACAGCCTTCGCAAGCATGGTCTTTCCTGTTCCAGGAGGGCCAAATAACAGTATACCCTTACAGGGCTGCAAGAGATTAGTTAACAAGTTACTTGGGAATATCAACATATCGTGCAAATTGAAGCATATTAATGTATCTAGCAGTGATCTAAAGGGTAATCTGACAGGAGGGACAGACTATGTCAGAAGAGATTAAAGATCAGCAGTTCCAAAGCATGAAGTGAATTTCAAATAGAATGCAGATTACATGCTCGTGACAAACATAAGGCTATGAGCAAACGCGTTACGGGAGTCTTTTCACAATGTAGTAGATATAGATCATATTGCCATTCCCAGATGACTCAGAGATATACAAACTAGGGGAACCACCGGTAAGGAATAAGGATGGCCTCCTTAATTAACAAAGATCACAAATTTTGGGAAGAAGAAACAGAAGAGACACATGGGAAAATCAGCATAATAACATAAGAAGTGCACAAATGGAAGTATGGCTACTCCAACAGCACAAATTTTCTAATAAAAAATAAGCCATATGAAATTACGATAAAAAACAATCAAATTCCAATTGAAAGTATAGAGTAACTTTTTTCAACCCAAAATTAATAGAGATGTAACCTTCGTCAGTTGGCCCTTGCAAAATAGTTCTGGCCGCTGTAAAGGAAGCATCACCAACTCTTTCAACGTATCTTTGACATTTTCCAGTGCTCCAATATCATCAAATGTTACACCAATGTCGCTGGGAGGTATTACATCAGCTAGAAGCCTCTTCTCAAATTCATTCTCGGTCACAACATCCTGGTAGTCAAAAAAACTTGACATTGTAACCAACAAACATGTACTCTGGCATTCAGAAAAAACATACCAAAAATTATAGCTTCACTGAATCTATCATATAATGTTCAGCAGCTTAGTAGGACCTTCAGGGATTTCTTGGAACTCTTGGAATCGTTCTGGATTGCCTGTAGAATTCCAATCCCGTATTGGATGCTGATATGAAGGTTTCACAAAAGTTCAGTCTCATGATCATATAAAAAAACATCCATCACACTTTTAATGATTACTTTCTATTACCTCTCTATAGACAGGACAAGCTTGGAATCTGTGGTATCTGCTTCAGCTTCAGGATTTTCCATCAGGTGGTGGCTTAAAGCCCATCCTACCACCTTTTCCGCACCTTCAAAATATTTAAGAAACATTTCAAGTATTGTTTAACATGTTTTTGTTCAAGATATATAGAATATGATTTGTGGTGAAGGGGAATTAAAAGATAATCTTACTCTCATTAGTAAGTGTTTGGTCTTTAATGTTCAAACTCTCAAACCCATCACACTCCAGGCTATTACGATTGAGTACCTGTATGCAAGATCACGAGGCAATATTTTATTCTAAAGAATCAAAATAAATAAGGTGCCAATGGAAGCATTTTGATTTTGAGGGAAGATATTGGACTGTAGAACAAATGTTTTCCCAGCACAAGGGAAGAAGAGAGGGATGCTTTCAATTGAGATAAACCATATCCTGTAATTTATTTACATTATGTACATCATCCTTTTTATCCTTTAATTTTTGTCTTTTTATGTAAGATAACTCATACTTCTTTCTAGTTTTGCTTTGCTGCTCATCTTTTTTAATCACTATATTTTTCTATTCAGTTATTATATTTTTAAACACAGGGAATCATTACACATTAAACAAATTGTGAATTTTTTGTCCATGAATGAGTTTTTTCATGGCTTGACGAGGAATTTCATGACAGTCATCAAGTGCGAATCTTGGAAAGGAAAACAAGAAAGGCAGCAGCTATCTTATAATATGGCTCCTTACAGATCTAGAAAGAAGGAATCGTCAGTGCTAGTTCTATTGCATCACATCTGAAGTAGAAAGTAGATTCTATTGCATCACATCTGAATCGTTGATTATTACCAATAAATGATGCAAATTTGTCCATACAAGGAAGATCCAATTCATTATCAGTAATGATGAGAAACAAAAGAGAACAAATTAAGCACATAGTTCTATTATGACTGAAAGAGTTCCTCACAGTTCGTAAATTATTCAGATTTGCTTTCAGCTTTAGGGTTTCAGCATCTCTTTCCAATTGCTGCTTCCAGCTAACCAGGAGTGATTCATCCTGAAGTATGCATAACCATGATCACACAGTACAAATGGGTAAAAAAATTGTGTGCCTTTTAATGAATTCTAGAGCAGACCTGGGGCAAGTGAATTGTAACTTTATTAGGGAAAAGTTTGGACAAAAGCTTAGTGGCCTTCGTAACATCCTTTGTTCTATCGTGCAACCTCCCAAAACTATCCTGAGGTCGAGATATATCATTATATTAGTCAGTAGAACACTTCACCAGCAAGGCTTATCTATGACTACCAAATTGGGAAATAAGATAAAATAAATATCCAGAAGAACAATGGTCACCCCAAAACAATAATTCATCAGTAATATGGTAGAAGTGAACAAGACATCAACTAATACTCTCTTCGATCAGATGACACCTCAGAAAGAAAAGGAGAAGTCGAGCTGCTAAACTCTTGTCAGGGCTTGCTATAAAGGAATTCTTGAACAGAAAAAGTTAGAAGTCTTATTTCTGGACAAGAAAACCAATAGTTGGGTTCAAAATTAAAATGTTTGAGATATTATGGATTTAGTGTATCCCCTCACAAATCCCAAAAAGAAAAGGAAAATAAAGTCCCTCTAATCATTTATTCCTTCCGTCCACGAAAAGTGTATACTTATTACCTATTTGGACCATCCACAAAAGGTGTATTCTTTCCTTTTTTAGACATGGTCCCACAAAACACTCAATATTTTAAATCTCACATATATTCTATTTTGTGGGTTCCTTTTTCTACTAAAAACACATTTTTCAGTTTTTTCTTAAAATCCGTACCGACTTTATCACAACAAACTTTTCGTGGACGGAAAGAGTTTTCCTAACAACATCATAAATCTACATGCTAAAAAAGATGATGAAGAGATAAATTTGATGCTTTACCAATTTAAAGTGTCTAATCTGAAATACTCCATGTGTTCACCAAGAGTATACGCTTATTACGTGTTTGGGTCATCCACCAAAAGTCTACTCTTCAATTTTTAAGACATTGTCCCAAAAAACACTCAATATTTTAAACCCCACAATAGGTCTCTTTTTGCACTAAAAATACACTTTATGATATTTCCTTAAAACTTGTGTCAACTTTCTCACAACACACACTTTGTAGACAGAGGGAGTACTGGAAATTAACTTATAACTTCATAACAAGGTCAAATAAAAGGATTTGGGGTTTGTCCACACTCAAAAACCAAAAATGAAAAACATAAACAAAGCTTCTTATGATATCTAAAGTTGGGTGTATTAAGATTTAAAGTTAGTTACCCAATACTTAAAAAAATATGCATCTTTTTCTAGTACAGATTCTTAATGATACTATCTTCCATAATTCTATATGAAGATGGATAAATAAATGTGCTAAAGTAGAAGAATTATTGTTAATACTCTTAAAATAAGTCATATATTAGGGTTTAGCATATCCTGCAGACAATACATATTCAAGACTGTTGACCGCAAATCATATAAAATTCAAAACACGAGTAACATGACCCACAACAAAATATAAGTGACTGAATTGTAGTAATAGATTCTTACAGGAAAAGCCAGGTCCAGCAAAGCAGTCTGGTTGCTGCCAAATTTTGTGAATAGCAAACCACCAGGATGAGACTGCATGAGAAAACAACCAATTACTGAAAGAATTCTGATACAGCACAAGAAATTTCGGAAGGAATGATACCATCAGATATGGTTCAATAAGATATTGGATACTAACAAGACTTTTTACCTTTTCTTTACGATTATCTGTCTGTGTTTGCGAGCCAATAATCACGATATTATTAGGAAGCTTCTCAAGCCTACTCTTATATGTAGAATATGATTCTGAGTTTCCTGCCATCGACTTCTCAGCATCTTTCATAAATAAAATAAATGGGGAATCTCGGCTTACTTCAAACACAGTCTACGAATAAAGAGCGAGTACTAGAATTAGTATCAGAAGAAAATAAGGGACACAGAACAATCATTTTAACCTGTTTCCACATCATTTAACCTCACCTCAAACATAGTGCTTATGAGTAACTTGTCCAAATCTTCCACACCAGAGGTATCCAACCTGAGCTCGTTGACTGGTGACAAATAAGAATGAGAAATGTATGAGATATGATATCAATTAGGAAGGCACAAATTACAGGAAAAGATTGAAGCTCAATATCACCATTACAGAAGAATCCATGGCCATTGTCACAAAGACCTCCAAAATCAACTCCATCTTGCATAAGCTTGTCAAATCTAACACCAATCTTCGACAGGGGATTATCTTCAAATGGCAAGAGAACCTTGCCTCGCATTCCAGGAGTCGGGCCCCTAAAGATCCAGCTAAATCGGTGTCAAGTCGTAATGTTTTTCAACAGAACAAGAGCCACCTATATATGTACATATCTGCCAATGTATAATGATATATATATCTATGCATACACAAAATATGACTCGGATGTAAAAATATAAAAGACACCTTATAAAGTGATTCTCTTTGATGCACTTACAACATAGGTCAGAAAATAATAAACCTGGCCATCTTTAGACACGAGTATACCCTACATATGGTTGCAAAATACATGTTTGTTTTTTTGGGGATGTTGAATCGTTCTCATTGATTTGATTCTACCATCAGATTTGACGGGGTCCACAATTTATCAAATATACATATTAAATCAATAACCAATTATCATGTTGTGCTCCCTACGTCCACAAAGAGTGTGTTGTTAAGGAGATGACACGTGTTCTAAGGAGAAGTTGTAAAGTGTATTTTTAATGGAAAAGGACTCATAAAATAGAATATATGTGAGGTTTAAGATATTCATTGTTTTGTGGGGCCATTTTCTAAAAAATGAAAGAGTACATTTTTGGTGGACGGTCAAAACGGGTAATAAAACTACACTCTAGGAGGAGAAATGAAGTAATTAATAGCATAGGCCATATAACTTGTACTCTAGACCAATGGCCCCCTTTATGGAAAAAGTGACTTCTAAATGTTGGCAACTTGGCTGATCCTGAACTGAGTAATTACAATAACTCATAATTACATCTGGGAGGTGTTTGCTAAGTAGGATATGATTGATTAGAACTATCCATATCCTTGGGATTACTTTAATCTCATATCAAGTAAATAATCACTTATTATATTATAGTATTAATCACGGGCTTTCGGACATCCCATGAATCTAATCATATTTAGTAAATACTAGACTAGTCTAGCCTACATTATATTTATCTATCAAGACTTATCCTGACTTATCCCGTTTAGTAAAGACCTCCTTAAAGTATCAGAACTAGATTAGAACTGTATTAGTTGGACACTGAGAGACGAAAAATGGAATACTAACAATCTTGTAAGCAACTAGGTGAACAATCAAACGCTTTTTTAAGTAAATTGAAAAGGAGAACTGGCGAAGAGAGCACATATTGATCGACTGATAAGCACCAGAAAAACTTGTGTATTGGAAACTAGAAAAATTGTGAAGCACCATATGTTAATAACATATCTATACAAGTATATAAAGAGATATATATAAGTTGGTCTATTGGTGATACTTAAGTATTCACTTAGTTAAGCATCAACTAATGGATTAACGACTGCTCAAAAAAAGGTCTTAAGAATAGCAATCGATATTAGTAAGCATTAAGACCAAGAAAGTTTTCAGCTATAAATTCTCAACTATTTCAACGTCTATTTTTTTATGATTTTATATAAAGGTAATAGTTCCAAGCCAATATGCCTAATATGAATGCACTTGAAGACATCAGCAAGATTCATCCTGCACAAAAGGGTTCTGAAATAAAATTGAGCTAAATCCCGTAACAATGGGATTTAGTGACTATTGGTATAAAAAAATTACCTGGCAGAACTAGAATACAGACCACCAGAAGATGCGCCGACAAACTTAACTCGATCACCTAAGATTTAATAATCAATTATATGTTAGAATTTCAAAATACAAAAAAATACTTGCACTGTGTTATAAATGTGCCACTGTGTGAGTGTGTACAAACATTCTTGCTAAGCAGACTAAACATTCACCGAAATTGTCATACTTACCGAATTTGATGGAAACATTCTTCGTCGTATTTGTTGGAGATGGTACATTGTCAATTTCCATTTTTGTCTGGGACTCCAACCCAGGTGGAGTACTCAGCAAATTTGTGGTATCTGCTTCAACAGATGAAAGTCCAATGTCCTTAACAGTCTCTGAGGATACAGGAACTTGTTTACTGGTATTACTCACTTTCTCTGCATTATTTCCATCTTTGGGTAGTTCAACATCCTTCGAAGAACCCTAAGGCATGAGGATAACCAAAAATTACAATGTTGTATGCCAATTTCTAATGCAATAAAGACTATTAGTTGTAAGTTTAACACAATCATAGAGGTTGTTTTCTACGAGACTCACATTGCTTCATTTTTCTTAAAAATTGTAAAATAGCAAAAATAAGATGAATATAGGAGGTTAGCCAGTATTCAGCTAGCAAACCTAACAGGCCTATCCCTCTTGATGATGTTATTTATTATTTTGCTTCTCAAAATGCTCGAATATCTAAATTATTTCAATAGTTTTTCTTAGTTGCTCTATCTTTTATAGTTTATTGCAGTTTCATAGTTAAAACATTAAAAATATATAGCTATACAAGTATGGAATACCATCATGTGCTACCTCCATCTCCAACAAAACTCTCAAAGCTTTATTTCTTCATAGTTAGTCATTATTTTTGTATCAGCTCCATTAAGAATATGAATTTTGCTTTAGCACATATAAGAATGAAAAAAAAAAGTTGCAACATATTAAAATTATCTATGGGATATTTTAACTTTTAGCATGTCATTGAATAAGGGGCCCTTCTTTAGTTTACACCTAGGGCACCGGAAATGTCAGGGCTGGCCTTGAAACCTAACAGCTCTAAAGGCCTGGAATAATAGACTAGTAGTAGAATATAGTTACGTAATTGCTTACTTTCGCATGATTAAATACAAAAACATGAGATTAAATGCACAAATAAGTAGATGTCACTGATCTTACTCCCAAGAATGAATGGCTATCAAATATGAGCAATTTAGCCCCAAAATAATGAGCCAATGCCTTTGCCAACATCTCCTGATAAATGTCAGACCCTGGAAAATAAATGTGTCCACAGTGTAAGAATACAGATGCTACAAAGATCAGGACCAAGAATTTGATGACATGAATTTGATATATATGACCAAACCACAGACCTGCTGGACCGGAAAGCAATATTTTTGGATTCAGTGTAGGAAGCTCAGATGTAAATTTAACTTGATCCTTGTACTTTAGTTGTATATAAGAAGCTGCAATAAGCACACTTTTTGTGCTCTCGCTGGAAGTTACATGAAAACACAAGTTATAAGAAATGTGTGAGTATTATGAATCCTTGGCAAAGGTGTGCAAGCATTAAGAGTCCTGAACAATGGTGTGCAGATATTAAGAATCCTGGACAAAGGTGTGGGCTTCAAATATGATATTTAATTAGTTTGGCACAACACCATCTGCAGAAAACATGTAAAAGAAGAGTGCATGCATAATGGTAAAGATCAACAGATCACATATGTTGTATGCAATTGATTGGTGTACCTCAAATAGTAAGGAAAATCATCAAATGAAACATCTAGATCCCGTCCATCTAAAATAGCTGCAAGTAAGTCTTCTCTGAATGCTGAACTCCGCGAACACATTACTGATTGAGATGCTGGGGCCGGATCCCTAACCCAGTCTTTTTCTTCCTGTTTACACGACGTCCACACCTGAGTTATGCAAAAATACCATATGATCAAAATTAAGCACCATGTTCCACACCAGCACTGTGTTACTTGCCTCCATGCCAGGTTCTATATTGCCATCAAGAGGGAGATTCTTGCTTGCAGCCCCAAGATCAGCAACGGCGTCACTTCCCAAATTGGTAGCTGAATTAACTTCTTGGCCATCAAGATCATCCTCATTGAGAATGGGAGAGGAAGGTAGATCATTGCCTTGGAAAGTTTTTGTACTAGCCTGCAAAGTAGGCTTTAAACGTGATAAATCTGGCCGCATAGAGAGTGACGCCAAAATTGACGCACCCGCTACAGCTGATGCATCTCCTCTTCTTTCAACAGGAATGAATTTTCCTACATTCGTCTGTACATCTGGAGGAGTCTTGATTACATTATCATAAGGTAGCTGCTGGAAAATCTACATGGATAGGATTAAGGATATCCCACAAGGAAGACTGAACATATGGAACAAGGATCAAAGCAACAGTAAATAAATAAAAGGATACATAAGCATGACTTCCGAGAAAGCCAAACACCACTTCATCCCCTGAATTGAGGTCACATGAATTGTTTTTCTTAATTGTTTTTCCATTCACTAGCACACATCCTTTGCTTCCACGACTTTCAAGCACCGCAACAGGTTTATCATCACGCTGATTATTCCCAATAAAGGAAAAAAGTGTCGAGTAAGATAAATTTAGCTTTTGACAGAGTATGTCAAGCAAAATATTGAAGTGCAGGTATCCACAACGCCTTAATCATCTATTATGAACGGTACAGACTCAATATAATAAAAGGAATAATGGTTGAGGATGATTTCTCCACTTAAGGTTTTAATGAGGCCGCTCTCACGCAATTAGGCTTGAGGGTGTAATGACTCAATGATTGGGATCTATGAATTTTAATGTTTATTTTTTGAGATCTATGTATTTTTTACTGCTAAAAATAGATTGCATGCAGAAACTTCAACTGTACTACTGCCATATACTCGGAGTAACTAGCACATTAATCAATTCTCCTACTGTATGAATAAGTCCAAATAATGTGTCCAAGCTCCTATTGTGCGGCATTATTTAAACAAAAATGAAATCTATAATTGTCCCTCCTCCAATTATCTACACCCTCAGTTCCACTAAACATTGACATATTTTGCTTTTTTGGGTTGACCCAATGAACATGGCACAACAGAAAAATGGCAAAAGTTAACTCTTTAAAAAGGTGTGGACCCTACCACCTTTATAACTTTATACTACTTTATATATTTTTCTTTATGATCGTGCCGGAGAAAAAGAAAGTGACATACTTGGGAGACAGAGGGAGTACAAAATAGTAAATGGTAAATGAAGGTTAGGCTAACGAGAAAAATACCTGGGCAAGTCGTATGGTACACAATACAGCACTAATTGTCTGATCCCGAATCAAAAGATTAGCTTGTTTACTCGAGCCTACCAAGAAATTAGTTGTATACACAGAAACTGTGGGGTTCTGCAGATAGATAGATGATTTTAACATTAACTTAACACTACACTAATAGAGAATTAACACTAACAATAATTTAACACTTAGGTATAATTCAATAATTTGAGAGCCTGCGATGTCAAATCAACAAAAATTGCTCTAAACAATGTCACAATCCAATGGATACCAAGAATATAACATTGCACCGCAAACATAATTTTTTTAAAATAAATAGAAAAAGAAACTAAATTACCTGCTGTGACTCCGTTAGAAGTTTACACCAAGGCGAGGTCGTTTCATATCCTTGATGCTGCTTCCACGAAGTGAATGAACTCCTTGGCTTCTCCAACACAGCAGCTGTTGCTGCAGCGCCTAAATTTCAATATTTACACTGAATATAATCCAACCCACGCATGCACATTCCAGAAAAAGCAAGTAATTTTGGCAACATTTTAACATATTTCAACCAGATATCACCTTCGGGAGCCACAGGAGTAGCAACAGAAACTGAGGCGGTGGCATCGGCGGTGTTATCTCCGGCTTCGGCGGCGGTGGTCGAAGGGAGCTCCGGCGGATCAGCCGAGCTTATTTCCTTTGGGTTCTCCGCCGGCGACGACTCGGACGCCTTTGGGTTATTGCTCTGACTCTCACCCTACAAAAAAGCGAAAAAAAAAACAAAAAAATTCAAGCCACTCGAAATCAACGGCGTAGATTGGAGTAATCCAGAAAATCGAATCAAAGCAAGGGCGGTGCATCTCTGTGCGTGTGTAGAGAGAGAAAGAAGTGAGAGTGCCTTTTGACGCTTGGGAGAAGAAGGTTTATTGTGATTATCATCGGGCGGCGAAGATGATCTCTTACTATTGTTCGACGGCAGAGATCCACTTCGCCTCGTCGACACCATTTCAGCTTCGTCTTCTCTTTCTGGAATGCGTTTATCTTGAGAGAGAATATTGGTATTTTTATAGATATAAGACTCTCTGTGTAATTTGTAATTTAAAAGAAAAAAAAAACAAAAAAATAAAAGTGGAGAGAGAGAGAGGTGAGAGAATTAAAGGCTGAGGAGTGAGGATTGAATCGAGGATACTGTGAATTAAAATAGTTATCAAAAGTCTTTTATGATCTCTCTCATAATAACGTTTAAAATTCTCTACATTAGATGATTCTATTATTCTAAATCGATCTTACCCTAAATAGTTAATTTCAAGTTTGTCTATGAATAGCGGATTGAATATTCGCGCCTTTTAAACTGTGCACGAAGGTCTCTCTCTATACAGATTAAAACGAGGGTTTAATTTTGAGTTTGAAGTAGATATTTTTTTTCCACTTTTTCTTGAAAGTTAGCATTATGCATTTTGACTCTATCGTGGTTCTCAATCATTTCGTGGCACCGGATATGCCCCAACCATTTATGATGGGGGAGCTAATGCACAAAGAAGGTTAAATAAGAGAATATGTTATCGC
>JAPKLX010000041.1:664824-709527 GCA_026898415.1 Leonotis leonurus | reverse complement strand
GGGGAGCTAATGCACAAAGAAGGTTAAATAAGAGAATATGTTATCGCGTCACTCTTTGTAGAAAGCTCAACCAATAAATTGATCGAAGCCAAAATATGCATTGTAAATAAACAATTAAGAATAACTCTGGAATTACAATTAATTATGTGAAGAACCTATAATCGTGTTAGTTAGATAACTTATTGATTGCAAAGATTTTGTGCAATTTTGCAACGGGATCAATTGATATGGTATTCACGTGAATTGCAATCCAATGAATTCCCGGACACAAAATTCAAATATAGAACGTTATGAATTCTATGATTCAACGTACAATAGTTTACTTTATGTGTTGTGTGTCTGACTAAAAGAACATAAGTACAATTGCATAAAAGACCGTAGATTACAAGGACTTATATTCTTAAATATGTTTTACTAATTAATAGTCCAACAATCAATTAAGTAAAACTCATATGTCAAATATATTCTACCCTAGTCAAGTGTTAAAATATAAAATATATCTTTCAGTCTCCCACTTTGATTAGCATTAGATAACATATTGTGTATTATGTTTGAACCTTTAATCGGACAAACAATACACTTAAAAGTATGATCCATCATGCATTCATAACCTATTATCATTTAATCAAAGTTTGCATGAATCTCCTACAATGCACTATGTAGTGAATTTAATATATGATGGACATTTACGTGGATTCTGTAAATAAGCATCTATATCCTAATAGCTCAACATTTATTCTCGTCTTTATTATAAGATAAATATGATCGTGTTCAATTCCTTTAATTGAATATTACCATTTGTAATGGTCAATCACTTTATGGTTGAATATTACAGATAAAATGAGTGTTCTCATGATTTTCTCATCGAGGAATGAATCACTTTCTTAACTAACCTATCATTTTTATTTGTCTCGTGATGCACTCAATCCAAGTTGTATTTTGCCACTTACAAACATTGTATTGGTCAAAGTACAATTTACAAACAAAATATGTAACGACCTCAAGTCTATGGATTATCACATACTTCATACACTAATAAATCATATACAAATAATTAAGTAGCAGGGTATATCAATACTAGTTACAAATACATAGTTATAAATGAGTTTCTCTATAATTATATAAATCTACTAAAGAATATATATAATTTAACTTAGTGTTGGATTGACTATGATAATATAGAGGATTTATGCAACGTTTTGGCTATGTGATTTCTGCATTTTTTATCACTAAATCATGGAGAATGACTGAAGTAATTATAGTCTTCAATTCAAAAATTAGTCATTGCAACAACATTAAATGCGGATATGATTGTTGGATCTGGTTGTACTTTTAACCGTTAGAGTTTGTCATATGCGTCATCTCACGTGGCATATTGACAAGTGAAATATGATCCATTTAAACATATCGTTAGCTTCCTTCAGTATGTATATAATCAACTCATTGGGCACACAGATCATGTCGTCTCTTGATCTGTGCCTCGAGTTGTCTCGTGTCAATTTGCTCTTCGGGCAGGTCGTCCGATTCCTCTTTATCTGCTCTATAGCAAGTCAGTTGATCGATCTGTTCATATAGAAGGTCAAGTCTTGTGTTCTTCTAGAAAATCATATTGATCATATGACCCGATTGATAAATCGATATGTCCTTCCACTTTGATCAATCTTCTACAAAATAATAAGGTTGATCATATGACATAAAACGTTAACTTAGATATGTTCTTATATTGTGATCTCCTTTCTAACACGTAGACTAAAATAAGAACATCTATATTGGCCATATCATGATACTCGATATGTCCTTACATTATAGATGATATATGCTACTAAACACTATGTGATATCTATCGATCAGATTGATATTATTGATTTATCATCACATGCAACTAACATGTTCTATTTTACATTGTTAACTGAGCCTCACATGCAATTGCAGTTATCGGAGTACTATAACAAAAAGGGCATGATTGCAAACCTCCCTGTGGAGAAAACACCCCATCAAGTCATGGTAGAGGTTAAGAAGGTACTCTCTTGATTATGATGAAGTAGGGGTGTGCATACCCAAAACGAACCTGCTAAACTAATCCGGACCAATGGGTTTGGGCCGGGATGAGACTGAATCATATAATGAAATGATCCAGGTCCGGTCATTTTCTTGAAACCGATAAAAAACTGTGTTGGTCCGGGTTAAATCATACCTCTTTGAGCTCTCTCAAACAGAAACAGGCGTCCGATTCAGCCAGCCTATGAGGAAGGCATTCTTTTATGGCTCTAATCAATAAACCTATTATATTATGATATATTTTTGACCAACCTATTTTTTGTCAAGTGTTTTGGAAGCTTATATTATTTGCAACTCAGATGAATCTTTTACATGCAGCATTTAACACAATACGACTTTAACATACACAGATCACATATTACACAAGTTATTCACGTTGACCTTAAAATCCTGCGAAATAATCCAACTCTAAATTTTAAGAATGAGGATTACCAACAATTACTATTTTGTATATTGGTGATGCGATAGTGTTAGTAGGGGAAAGTACAGTTCCATTAATTCCTTTTTCAACCGTTTTTGTCGAACATAATAACATCATATAAATATCAAGCCATATAAAGTGAAGCTAAAAACTCAACATGTTGAAGGTTTTGCAAAACCAACAAGCACCACCAACAAACCTTAGGGTTTAGACGTCGACGGCCAGTTTTGCATCAAGATGTGAGAACTCCTCGAAAAAGGCTTTGAAGTGCTCGTAAGAGTGCTTGACGTCATCCACGGCACACATTTCTCTGATGCTATGCATTGAAAGTTGCGGGGCCCCGACATCAACCGTACGAATGCCTACTCCACTAGCCAAAATGGGACCGATTGTTGAGCCACACAGCATGTCACTGCGGATCACAAAATCCTGGATCGAGAAGAAATTCATAAGGAGTCAAACATGCTCAACTATGAACTACTACCTTAAATATGGTAAGGATGTAATGTATAGTTCTGATGACAGATTGTAAAATATTTTTAATTTGATAAAACCATCACAAGATATTAAGAGTCGCTAACCTGTACAGGAAGGTTGTGCTTGGCTGCTATTTCTCTGAAGAAGAAGGAAGTGACAGCGTTGGTCGCGTATCTTTGGTTAGCGTTGTGTTTAATGACAAGTCCACCGTGCATCTTTGGCTGATGGTTTTCTTCATGTCTATCCTGAGAAAGGAAATATATATATATATATATATATTAAAATTTAAAAAATCATTTACATCTTCAATATAGGGGCAAAGAGAAAGGATGCGTACCATATAATTTGGATGCAAGGCGTGAGCCATATCAGCTGATACGAGATAGCTGTTCTGAATCGCTTTTGGTAGCAACTGAATGATAAAACATATCAAAAGAGTTGATTTGCATATCATGTATTTTTTATCACAAAATTCATTTAGAAACCATCACATCCATTTCAGGCAATTTAGCAGAATCCACATAACATATTGTATTGTTGGTTGATTTGAGATATCCGAGTATTAACATCCAAGCAAGAGGCTAGAAAAACAGTTATAGAAAAACCAGAAGATGTCGGGGATTGACAGTGGTCATGTTTATACCTTTGTATCTGAGCCGAAGGAATTAGTGATTCTAGATAGAGCATCTAGTGTCACAGGGGATCCCGCTCCTTGTGCGGAAGCAGACCCAACCTCCTCATGATCATACAAGGCAACCATTCTTATGCCAGTCTCCTCTTGGAGACTGCTTTTGGAGGAAGTAGAAGCTATCAACGCCTGAAACAAAGATCAGCAATAGCACACATAAATAACAGCTCTTTTATTGTCGAAATTAATTAGCTATTCCAAAAATGCACGAACCCCGAACTAGAGCAAACATTAAATGAACACTAGCAATACAGTAAACGTGCCACCTGCCACCAATAATAAATAGCAAAAGGTTTTAGAATCCATAGATATTGTATCTTTACTTAGTCTTAATCAACTGAGTCAGAAGAATTCCATAACTAATTGCTATCACTATTGCACAGTTTTCTGTGACATACCACATTTCTCCAGAATGGAAGAAAGAAGGTCATTGCAGATTTAGTAGGGGTGGAAACAGCTATGGCATCAGCCTTTCATCTAAAGGCCGATACAATATATCAGATTCAGACAGTGCAAGATAAAAAATGATCAGATCGAAACCCAGCAAAGAAAAGCTAATATCTTCCCACTCTTTAGATAAATGATAAATCATAATTAGTTGATACAATGGGGGAATTAAGTATCCGCAATTTATGTGACACGTTATTGATCACTACAAACATGAAGAATGATTGGAGTAAAATTTGTGCAGAAGACCATGGATAAGTAGATATACGGGATATCCCATATCTTAAAGGAACACAGATTTTCATAAGTCCACATCTTTAATCCATGCATCTTGTCGCATATAACAAATTCTTCAAGAACTTTTTTGCTTCTTGAAATGGAATTTTGTGGAGTGATAGAAGTTGCCACAAACCTTTAAAGAGCACAATGACATGCACAGGTTATCCAATCTCCCAGAGAAAATAAATTCCTTTAATGCACCAGCAATAATACTTTTTTGGGTGTCGCATGCTTGCAGTTCAAAATCACATATGTCATCCGGATCACACCTAAGCTGGGCAGAAATTAGCTGCAATATGCAATAAAAAGGAGGAATTAGAGCAATAATCATGTAAGTTATTAGCATCTCAAGTTATTTAAACAAGGAATTGCTAACTCGAAAGTAATATTTAATTACACACAAGTAGGTAGACAAGGGAGGTAGGGGGATTCCCTTGATCACAATAGGACAGATAAAGAAAAATAAGAAAGACCAGCTGCTTACCTGCAATAGAAGGGGATGGTGCTTTTCGCTTGTCTTTGTCTTTCCATCGGATTCCCCATAACTTGATCCAGTTTCAAGGGAATCATTCTTGGTAGTCAGTTTATTTAGCTCAGCCTACATGAAACATAAATTGCATGAGAGAATAATATTTAGAGACAGAAAAGTAGACTCAATTCGCATCCCCAAGTATTCCATAACTCTCTATTATCTCAATAGAATCATAATCGTGAACAAATAGGCACCATATGCATAACAGTTAACACAAATCTTTTCTAAATTACCTTAACTGATGTTGCTAACACAGGAGCCAGGTTAATCTGTTTATTAACCTTGAACCCCTCATTCACTTCCCTGCCAAAGAAACGCAACAAGTGTAACAAATTAGCGAAAGACAAAAATTCAATGAAACTCTAATAAACACTAACGAATTAGCACCTGTCTAAGTGTATCGCCAAAGTTGGAATACGCATAATGGGCTCCTCAAGCCTGACCAGCCGGTGAGAGTAGGACTCGGCGCCATCTTTCTGCACTCTAACTATAACTCTTCCTGCAATAGTCAAGTCACGATCGAACCATGTGTGCCACAGCCCACCTCCATAAGGTTGTACACCAACTTCCAGATACCCACCTTTTGTAACCTATAATGGGTCACTCATATTTTCATGCTCAGGTCATATTTAACTATAAGAGGCATCAAATGCAAATGCCAAAATATATCTTATATAACCAATCACCTTAGTAACTGGTTTAAGTTTTAGACAGGGACTGTCTGTATGAGCACCGATTATGTAAATCCCATTCCCAGCTACATACCTACAAACAATAATCAATTAGGCACTCTAAAGACAATAGCAACTTCAAATTTATATGCTATTGCAGCTACTTCTATTTTAGATATTTTTTACTTATTCCTTTAATTACATAACATTTAGTCAGAAAGGGGCTGTTGGATCAGAAGGTACAAGATTTAAATAGAAAATGCTTGGACTATAAATATAAACAGCCTACTTTTTGCCGATAGCAAAAGCAACAATAGTGGAGTGATTCCTGGTGAAGTAGTATTTCTTGCCAGCTTCTAGTTTCCACTCATCCCTCTCCGACAGTTGCGAGTATCCTGCGCTTCTCAGACGCTTCTTTGCTTCATCTAATCACATAAACCACATCCATTACCACTACATTTTGAAATATCAATAGGAAACACCAACTCATGCACAAAATATTTTAAAAGAAAAGGTAAACGCACTTGATAAAAAGAATAATCTGATAGTTAGAATAGTTGAAAACCCTATAGATTAATCCACGAATCCTCAATTGAAACTGATATCCACCTCATTTGAATTTAATCTTGATAAACACAATAGTTGAAAACCCTACTGTTCAATCCATAAATCCTCACTTAATTAGGAAATTCTACCCACACCCAACAGAATCCAGCCTTCTCGGCTCTCGTGTATTTCATCATAGTTTCATCAGATTTAGTAAACTATAAACTTTCGATAGCAGAAAACCTAATGCAAATTCATAATACTTACAAGATTAGGAGATTGAAAGGAAAAAAACATTACCTACTGCATGGAAAGCTGTTGGTGAAGCATTCAAGAAATCCACAAGATCGGCTGCAATTGGGTTTTCCATAATCTCGAGTTCCTTTCTTTCTTTCTAACTGCAAAGATGAGAGCAAAATGCTTGTTTAGACATTTCGCTAATCCGAATAAATTATTCTATTTCTGTTATGCTTTCAAAAAAATTTAGAGTACATGCCAAAATGACATTAATTACTATATTTAGGTTTTTTGGGATATATATGATTATATTAAATTTTCTTATTATTAAATTATGTGTTTGATAGTAAATATGATTAATAAATTTAGTTTGTTATTAAATACTAAGCGCGTGTCAAAATTATCATTTTCTTATATATTTTAATTATAAGGAAGTTGTGAGATTAAAATAATCGTTATACACTCTATAAATTTAATTTTATCATGTTATATCTTGTCTTAGCTATCAAACATGTCTTTAACGTATTCCAAACATTTTTCAATTAATTATTTTTATTCTTAATCTATATAATATTAATACATATGGAAGTGAACATCTTAATTCAATTTAAGGTATGTATCATTACCGCATCACACTCATTCTCTAATCTCATTTATGTAAAATCTCTATTTTTTTTTTCATTATTAATATAATATTATAGGTCTAAAATTATATATATATATATATATATATATATATATATATATCTACATCTCATTCAATTGAGATAATTAATGTAAATATTTAAATAAAATTTGCATCACTTTCAAAATAATATGTACATTAGATGACAATGTACATCTTGGGAGGTGAGCTTGTTGAAGTCTGAATGCATGGATGCATGACATCGTAAGTATACTAATTCTTTGGTAAGGTTCAGATGACTTTGTCACCCTTTGTGTGTACTTGTTTTTGTTGATATCAAATATTTCAAGTTGATTTCCATTAACTTGTTTTTCATTTCATTAAGGGTATGTTTGTTATCCAAGATACGATGCTAATCTTAGGATGATTACACTACCACTATCATTGTGTAATCATCCTAAGATTAGCATCGTATCTTGGATACCAAACATACCCTAATTGTATCACCACACAACATCTTGAATTCTTCGAACTTGTTGCATGCATAGATAATTTCTTCTCGAGCATTTTCTCAGATCCAAGGCTAATAGTAAGCAGTGTGTCCCCGTCTTTTTTGATGCGGAGATATTTTTTATCTTGGCTAGATGAATACCTTTTACAGTGCTAGATATTAATCTCTTTGCTAAATTGTCGAGTCCAGTTTCCTTCCTCTCCTATGCAATATGCTCTAGGGTTTTTCAACACTTTAACATAAGTAGCTTCCCCTAGATTTGTTCATTCAAACTCCACTGCTTTGGCCTCACATATAGCTGATGGTCCATATAAGAATTTGGCGTGTTTGGAGACATATCTGAATTCTAAAGCTCTAATCTTCATAGTCTTGTATTGACAAACTCACTACCATGAAGTAATAATAGTATGCAATGAATGAGATTTTTTTTTCTAGACCTATTGAAGTTGGACCACGAAGTAGTTAACCTTGTGAAATAGAAATAATGGTAAGATGAATCACTGCTCTAATACCACTTGTTGACTGAGAGCGCCCATTAGAATTGACGTACTCACACCACACACCACACTTTCTTTCCAGTCTGCTTTGTCTTTACTGACTGACCCGTGACATTTTCCAGTTGGTCAACCAACATAGTATATCACTCCAAGCCAAGCACACTAAACATTAGAGTTTCTAGTAAGGGGTCACCTGAAAAGATAATGCATCATGTTGATATGAGTAATAGTAATCAATTCATTCAACCTCTCGTCAACAATGGTAGATCAGACTCTTTACGACTGAGACAGACCACACTCCCCTAAACTTTTTCGGATATGATACATATATAACTCACCCTCCAAGAGATGTTGGATTCCACATCCAACACAACATATAATCAAACTCGAAATTCACTCGTTCATATGTTTGCCTTAAAAGCTCTGAGCTAGACAAAGTGATAAATTATATGGAGATTGGTAAATGAAAATCATTCTCCATATATTGAATAAAATAGTTTTTGGTTCGTCGACAATCGACGTGTACCATTAATTAAATAAAATTTTAATATTATTTATAGTCATATGGAATACTCTCTCCGTTCCACTTTAGTTGACACGTTTCATTATTTTAATAGACTCAATTGAAAATATAACGTGTCAACTAAAAAGGAATGGAGGGAGTAGCTTTTAGAGGTAAATATGTTTAATTAATTTATATATATGAAATTCATTTTAGATTTATATAATCATAAATAAAATTAAATAAATTTATCAAAGTAGCCAATCGTTAAAAAAAATAGCCACTTATTAAAAATATGTATATAGTCATTTTTTGTAAAATTACTTTATTATTTTTACTCTTAATTAATTTTGAGAAAATTATCTCCACCTAGACTCCACCATAATCTATCACCACTGTCGCTGCCGCTGTTGGCGTCGTCGCCGATCGATGTCACCACTTCCACCACCGTTGTCATCACTATTGTCGGTGTCGGCACCTCACTCATTTTCTCTTATCACAACAAAAAAATGCCTACTGGAGACGGAATATTCCGTCGTCCGTCGGGCTTAAAGACGGACTGGCGACGAAAATTTTCTTCTGTATTTCGATCGTCGTTAGGCTCACGGACGACGGAAAGAAAAATTTCGTCGTTAGCTAATGACGAACTGACGGTGGATAATTCCGTCGTTAGCGGTTGACCGTTGACCTAACGACGGATTCCTGTCCGTCGTTAGGTTTAAATATTTTTATTTTTTTATTTTTTGTAATACCGGTAACCTATAACCTGTCACAACAAACAATACGAATAAAATAAAATATCGAACGATAATTTAAAATTTACGAAATCGATTAAAATTCGAAATTTAATATAATTAACCAAAGATGTTATAAATGTTGAAATACAAAACAATAGTATCAATGTATGTAGCAACCGTACAAATAGTCTAGGAATCATAATCGGGAGGGGGAAACGGGGGGGAAACGGGGGAAATTAGGGACCACTTGCTCCTCCCTGGGACTAAGACTGCATCCACTGCATCATTTGAGCGGACTGAGTCTGCACGAGCGCCACCTGGTCAGCTAATCTCCGCTGCTCAGCAATGTACTCATGTGGCTCATGCTTCTGCTCCTCGAGTCGGCGCCATAGCTCCTCAACCTCGTTCCTGTTGGCTCGTGAGGCGGACGACGAACCACTGAACCTGGAGGCTCTCAACGCCTTCCCTGCGCCTCCCGTACTAAACAACCTCTTCTTCTTGTTTGGGGCACCAATAACCTCCAAGTATATCTCGTTGGTGTCCACCGCATCGTGGTCACCCTTAGGCAGTTGGGCTTGTTCCGCATCCGCACGGGCAAACAACTCAGTCTGCATGTAAACAAGAAGAGAACATTTGTTAATAACATATTATAAAGGTTGCAATTATAAACTATATATATTACTTTGAAATTAAGACTTACCGCTATCGCCTCCAATTTTGCATCGGTGTACGTCCCGTCTGGGTACCGTTGCTCATCGAGGAAGGAGTCGAACATGCAGTCTATCGGCTGTACTCCCCTCTCAACAGCCTGTGCATGACATACCAATGGGGTTGTGTTATTGAAACATGTGTATATGAATTAAAACTATAAAACATGTTTGAAATTATGATTTGAAATTACCTTTTCCTCAGCTTGTTGCATGACGGACTTCGACCCTTCCCTATGCTTGATATGACCACTCCCCGGTCCCTATGGCTCAGACAGCTGGTTGCGCCTCGCTGCCTGGGATTTAGCAACAACATCATTCATAGACCAGTAAGCTAGTCAACCCATCCAGACATCATCACTCCACCACCCAGGCTTCCCACCTCTGAGTGGCGGATCATCCATCCTCCTCTTTATCCCGCAGATATAATCCTTGTACCTCTCCCGGCACTTATCATACCACAACTCTCGAATCTTGGCATCGAGAGACGGTGCCCAAGTAAATTTTTTCTAACATCCAAAATGTATGTTAGAAATTGTAGTTAACTTCAATATATAGTTATAAGTCATAATTTAGAAAGAATTTGAAAGTTGTAGAAATTTTTCGAACCTTAAACTCCTCCCAGTATCTCTGCCTCACGTCCTCAGGCGTTAGCTTCCAACTGTATCCAGTCGGATTGTGAACTATCTTAAATAGTTCCCAAATGTAATCAGTCGGGGCGCCGTGCGGGTAAAATCCCCTACATAGATCATTTTAATTTGATTTATATTAGTCTTCTGAATTACTTATTAAATATTTGTTAAAATTGAATATGTAATTGTATTTACGTACCCCAACTCACTCACTGCGGGAATAAAGTCCCCCGTGGGTCTCTGCTCCCCATGATGATCTGTATTGGAGCCAGATGATGGACCACCTAAATGTATGCCACCAATTTGGTGGCTCAGACCCCCTGTCCCGGACTCATATCCGGATGATGAGCCCGGGGAACTACCTCGGCCGATAGAAAAAGGAGAACGTCGTGCACCCCTTCCTCGAGGAGTAGACACATCATCTCGAGGTGAGGATCTCTGACCGGAAGATATCTATTATGTTGAAAATTAATAAATAAGTTGCATTAATTATAACAAGAAACGTATGAGTTGAAGTTTTATTTTAAACATACAATGAATGGATTGCATTTATAATTATTAATTTGACTGAAATTCGAATATGGTAAGTTTTCTACACAATGTTCTAATCTTCGTCGTCTTTTTCATTGTCATTTTCATCTTCCTCATCTACACAGTCATCATCGTCATCCTCGTCTTCTTCATTGTCATATAATCTAAAACTTTTGATTTGTAATACAATATTTTTCATGAAAACTAGTTTAATAACTTAAAATATCTATCTTTATAATCATTCTCAATTAAAGAATGTAATATGAAATAATATCAGCTATGCTTGTTTGGCGAACGGAAGAATGATCTAACAAACAGAGGAAAAGGTATGTCCAAAGGACAATCTCTGGCTTACCTATCTCCTAGCAACAGAGAATAATGGTTTACTTTAAGACATCGTTTGACCCATTAGGTTATGACTGAAGATGTTAATGATTGTTATTATGGGTCTGATTATGGGTATGCATAACACGCGAGACATGTCATTTTCCTAACTATTTCACATTATGTCAGGATCGTACTTGACAAGATACAATATAACTGTTTCATGGACGAATATTTCCTAACAATATTGGAGGACCATGATGACGTGACCAAATACTATTGGAGATAATTCTAAGGTAATACTATTTGCACTTAGTTTGTTCGATATATGACATTACTCTTTTACACTCTATTACACTTAACTATATATATTTGGTTAGTGAAAATAGAAAAAATACAATATTAATTTAAAATATAAGTTCAATTAAAGACTTTTTATAGAACTGTAGTACACAATGGTGATGGATTGTAATATATCATACAGACATTGTTTTCGGCCACTGCTCCGGTGGCAGATTCCCGTCGCAATACTCGATAGTTTTCAACCAACTTTAAGGCACCGCTCAGTTGGTATATATGAAAGAAGCAACTTCGAGATTGATAGTAGTTTGTGAAAGTGTATCAACTACTCTAATTGATTGTTGCGGAAGCTAAGAATGAACACAAGAGATAATTTTGCGTAGGTTGTGTTCACAAACAACCTACACGGCAGCCTTACGGCCAAAAAGAATAATCAAAATAAGTGTTGTGTTGCTACAATGTTTAGCACCACACAACATCAACACTTCTTACAAAAACACTAAAACGTATGACCTTACAAGAATAAAGATCATACCCACTAAACTACGAAGTTAATCTGTAAAAGTACATCTCTAACTGAAAACAAATCAAGTATTTTATAGAGATGGTTCATGGGCTTCATTTCAAAGGTCTTGTGACTGCCAGCCCATGTTTTCCTTGATTTTCTCAACCGCTGTCGTGCTCCGCAAGATTCGCCAGGACAGTTTGTCCACTCTGATAAATGTGGAAACAGACTTCCACTAGGCGTAAATATCTCAACAGTTTATCTTGACTTGGTCTTCTCCTCATGACTCGGTCTTTACAGTCTTCGTGCATTCTCACTTCACTCCAAGTCAAAACTTCCACGTGGCAACGCTGAGTCAGCATCCAATGTTGAGCTTAACAACAGAGCCAACGGCACAATCATCCTGTGAAGAAACATAGAAACACACATGTTAGGTTTAACATAATAAACAACAACATAAAATACCTAACAAACTCCCCCTGTTTTTGTGCTTTCTTCACAACATCTCCCACATCACAAAAATAAGTGTTTTTTGTAGTCGTAAGTTTTCATTCCTCAGCCCCCTCAACTTCAGTCTCTTCATCCTTCTCCTCATCCTCTTCATCCTCTGCATCTCCTCCAGTTGCGGCAGTTGCGGCAGCAACTTGATCTCCCCCTTGTTGGGAAGAAAGACACGCCTGGAGAGAAGGAACTAGAGCAGCAAAGGCAGGGAATAGGGCAGTGAACGAGCTCATCGCACCAATTAACTGTTTGACAGTTTGGGGTGGCAGCGTTATGCCAGAGGAAGTAGAGACAAGGCCATCCGGGTTGCACCAAGGAAGGTCCGCCACCTTGCTCTTATGGAAAAGAGAAGGGTGTATGGTGTACAACGGAGTCGGCTCAGCCTCATGGCTCCTGGTCACTGATGTGAATCCTTGATGCGCGAGAACCCTGCACACAAGAGAAGGAAAGGGCATAGAGGATATCTGAGACTTAGTGGTGAGAGCAGCCAACTGATCGAACACGAGGCGTCCTAGGTTGCATGGTTTGTTGAGTCCCACAAGGTACATCAAGACTCCATGTGTTTGAGTAACAACAGTGGAGTTGGAGGAGACAATCCAATTGTATGTGAGCACCTTATGAAGGACTGAATAGAGATGTGACAGCCACGAAGTTTTCATGGGTTGAACCCATTTTGACTTCTTGCCGCCAGTAATCACTTTGGCAACATCATCGAGATCAGCAACAGTCTCACTCTCAACACTGGGTAACTCAAGAGCACAGTTAATAGCATCCGGTGTAAAATCAAAGATGGCATTGTAGAGGTAGACCTTTCCAAACTTGGCCGAATCACGATCACCAAAAGAAGCATGCAAATTACAGTAAAAATGGCGCACAACATCTTTGACAAAAGGAGGGAGATCAAATACTGTACCAAGGAGTCCGCGTGTACGGAAGAATTCGAGCAGATTGTAATCCTCAAGGCTGGTCTCGTCC
This sequence comes from Leonotis leonurus, assembly GCA_026898415.1. NCBI lineage: Eukaryota > Viridiplantae > Streptophyta > Magnoliopsida > Lamiales > Lamiaceae > Leonotis > Leonotis leonurus. Next base: position 695,824 of record JAPKLX010000041.1, on the reverse strand, counting down.
ACAGTTCTTTCGCTAACACATGGAAGAGTGCGAAGCCGCTTCCATTTGAGCGCCGCCAGGTCATCAAAGAATTGAAGACTGTGTGCCTTTTCAGCGTCTAAAGGAGAATCGGGACCCTCCGAGAGTTCTGAGGCGAGGATCACTGATTTTCCCTTAGCGATGGACGAAGTGGGCTCTGTCGTGACCTCGGCAGGAGGAACAATCCGCTGGCGCTTCGGGGCTGAAGACACCTCGTCCTCACTGTCATCCTGGAGGACAACAGTGGGTGTTGGGCCTTTCAACTTCTTGGCGATGCGTGACAGCCGAGAGCCCCGGGTGGCCGGTTTGCGTGTGAGAGCGACTGGTGGCGTGGAGGAATGGGACACTGGGGATGCTGGTAATGGGTCAACGACGGCCATTGTAGTAATCGGAGGGGGTACAATGATCACCTCGTCCAGAATAGGTGCAGCAGTAGGGGTAACCTCAACTGGTGTGGGATCAGGCGGAGGAACGAAAGGAGCGGGAGATTCTGCAGAGACAATCGGTGGAGGAGTGGTAAATGGAGTTGGAGAAACAGTAACCGGTGGTGGAGTGGTTATTGTGGCCTGAATTGTTTGTAGAATACTAGGGTTCGCGGCAAGTAGTGCTTGAAGAAGAGCAGTGACGTCGGGAGTCGGAGGAGTGGCCATTTAGGTAGCAACAGTGAAAATGGAAGAGAGAGCGAAATTTTGAAAAATGAGTAGGTATGGAGAGGACGATGTGTGGTATGGAAGATGGAAGATTCAAGAAAATAGAGGGCGTATCAATCTTGGAGGATGTGAGGATATGGAAGAGTAAGAATAGGGTTTCTAGGGTTTTGATGTGACATAAAAAAGGGAATGATGCCAACAGACTGCGACGGTTGAATTCAAAAAGAGCCTTTGCCGTTTCATTTTCCACCCTGACTAAACAAACTCCAAAAAACACGCTACATGACAGTTATGACCCACTAGCATAAGAGAGACACGGATGTTGAGGGGAACACACTAGATTATGGGAAAACAACAAACCCAGAATTGCTGACATGCACAAGAACAATTTAGAAAGCAAAAACAAATTTTAAGAGCACCCAGTCTAGCTTGCTCTGTTGTGTCAACGTTTGTTGCAACATCCGCCTGGCTTAAAGAAAAAATATGTGCAGAACTACAAGAATTCAAGGGTTAGTGAGTGTAGAGTGCATCGTCGCAGCGAACGCCGTGCCCCTAACCTTTCACCCTCGAAAGTAATCGCAGTTGCAAACCTTTTGTAAGGTAGCATCGTCGTAGCGAGCGCCGTGCCCCCCAAACTACTTGGATTGTTTACCACACAAATAGATACAAAAAATATAGAGATAAATGACAGGTTTCAGAATATAGAATATGTTGACAGTGATGGTTATCCCAACAAGCTAGACACAGCAAGCTACACCCTTGATATAGATAACAGAATATGGAATTTAGGGTGTAGCACACCACACATTTTAATGAAAAAGACAAAGACCAAGAGATTTTCGTAAGAAAACAAATCTCTCATGATCTAAGGGTTTTGTAAAAATGTCAGCAACTTGGTTCTCCGTTTTCACATACTCAAGTTTGATTACCTCTTGTTCCACTAACTCTCTAATGAAGTGATGTCTTATGTCGATGTGCTTAGTTCTGGAGTGTTGAACATGATTTTTAGAAATGTTTATGGCGCTCATGTTGTCGCAGTACACAACCAGGTCATTGTTGTCTAGACCATAATCACTCAGCATTTGTTTCAGCCACAACAGTTGTGTGCAACAGCTGCCTGCGGCAACATACTCAGACTCTGCAATGGATAAGGACACACAGTTCTGCTTGCGGCTGTGCCACGACACAATGTTGTTTCCTAGATACAAACATCCTCCACTCGTACTTTTCCGATCATCAACATCTCCAGCCCAATCAGAATCACTGAAACCTACCAAGCTCATATTCATGTGTTTAGAGAATAATATGCCTAGGTCAATAGTTCCAGCAACATACCTGATTATTCTTTTAACAGCTTTGAGATGAGAAGCTTTGGGTTTAGCTTGATACCTGGCACACACACATACGCTAAACATCAAATCTGGTCGAGTGGCTGTTAGGTACAACAGACTCCCTATCATTGATCTGTAGAGTGTTGGGTCAACATCTTCTCCAGCATCATCTTTGGTTAGCTTTTCCGTGGAACCCATAGGAGTCTTCATGTGCTTTGTACCTTCAAGATGAAATCTCTTTATCATCTCCTTGGCATATTTGCTTTGAGAGATAAAGATGCCATCTTGACCTTGTTTAACCTGCAATCCAAGAAAATATGTGAGTTCACCCACCATGCTCATCTCAAACTTGGTAGACATTGCACCTGAAAAGTCAGTTAACATGTTACGTGATGTAGAACCAACAATCATATCATCAACATAAATTTGAGTAATAAGGATATGTTGTTCTTCCCTTTTTATAAACAACGTCTGGTCAGCAGCACCTCTCACAAACCCATACGTGAGAAGGAAATTTGTGAGGTGCTGATACCAAGCCCGTGGTGCTTGTTTGAGTCCATATAGAGCTTTCTTCAACCGAAAAACATGGTCCGGTTTGTGGGGGTCCTCAAAACCTTTTGGTTGTTCCACGTAAAACCTCTTCCTTTAACTCACCATTAAGAAATGCTGCCTTCACATCCATCTAGTACAGACTGATGTTAAGGTAACATACGACTGCAAGCAACAACCGAATGGATTCAAGTCGTGCTACAGGTGCAAATGTATCATCAAAGTCGACTCCTTCGACTTGAGTGTACCCTTGTGCTACCAAACGTGCTTTGTTACGCACCACAGTTCCCTTCTCATCAGATTTGTTTTTGAAGATCCACTTTGTGCCAATAACATTCTTGTTGGCTGGCCTGGGAACAAGGTATCAAACATCACTACGCACAAACTGATTTAGTTCTTCATGCATAGCATTTATCCAGAACTCATCAGTTAGTGCTTCCTTGACATTTTTTGGCTCGAACTTTGAGACGAAACATGTTATGCCTTCAACTGTAGAGCATACGGAGTACAAACACGCCATTTCTCTATAGTTAATTGGCTGTTTTTGTCGAGTCTGAACACCATCCTCAATGTTTCCAATGACTTGAGTTAGTGGATGATACTCCTTTACTCGTCCTGAAAATTCCATGCGAGGAGTGATCTCTGGAGTTTCATCTCGTTCTTCTTCTGGAACCTGTTGTGTGGTGGTGTTGACCTCCACAGCAGCGCCAGTTTCAGTATTAGGTGTGCCATCCGGTGTACCAGTTTCTGTGTTAGGTGGAACAGTTTGTGTTTCAACAAGAGGTGTAACAACTCCCCCTTGATGTATGTCGTCAGCTACTTCCATCTCTTTGTTTCCACTACCTGCATCATCAAAGAAAACATTAAAAGATTCTTGTATTATTTTAATACGTAGATTAAAAACCCTATAAGCTACACTGTTTGTTGAGTACCCAACAAATACACCGTTGTCACTTTTATCATCAAACTTAGTTAGATACTCTCGATCATTTAAGATAAAACAAACACACCCAAAAACACGAAGATGTTTTAGGTTAGGTTTTCTCCCTTTCAGTAGCTCATATGGTGTTTTGAATGACCCTGGTCGAATGTTGACTTTATTGTTGATGTAACACGCGGTGTTAACTGCCTCAGCCCAAAACCTTTTCGTCATTTGGCTTGAGCTCAACATCACCCTAGCCATTTCAATCAAGGTTCTATTTTTGCGTTCAACCACACCATTTTGTTGTGGTGTCTTCGGTGCTGCAAACTCTTGGTACACTCCTTTTTCATCACAAAAGGTTGTAAATTTTGAGTTCTCAAACTCACGACCATGATCTGACCTTATGCGAGATATTCTAGCATCAAACACATTACTAACACGAGAAAACATATTTTTAAATACCTCAAATGTTTCAGATTTTTCTCGTAAAAAATAGGTCCATGTAAACCTAGAAAAATCGTCTACCACAACAAGCACATACCTCTTACCACCAATGCTTTCAACTTCCATGGGTCCTACAAGATCCATATGTAGAAGTTCAAAACATTGGTTGGTCCCATAATGTTGTTCACTGTGTTGTACGGCAGGATGTGAGGCATGCAATTGTTTTCCTCGTTGACAGTCGCCACATACTATCTGGTTAGCATTCCCAAGTTTGGGTAAACCTCGTACAACATCCATCTTGATTAACCTGCCAAGATTTCGAAAGTTAGTATGGCCCAATCTTTTATGCCAGAGTACGACATCATCAACTTGAGCCTTGTTGCACTTCACATGGTCAGTCATGTAACAATTGTCTGTTGACCTTTAACCTGTCATGATGCACACGTGTTTGTTGTTGTAAACTTCACATGCATTTTTAGTGAATTTCACAAGCAAGTTACCATCACACAGTTGACTTATGCTAATCAGATTTGCCATAAGCCCTTGTACATGATAAACATTTGTTAAAGCAGGTAAACCAGGAACATTTAGTATACCTTTATCAACAATTTTACCTTTTGAGCCTCCACCGAAAGAGACATTTCCTCCATCATATGTCTCATAATTGGAAAGAAATGTTTTGTTACCTGTCATATGATGTGAACATCCGTTGTCAAAATACCAAGAACCTGAAATGTTAGTTTTCAAGGCAGTGTACACAACATTACAAGTTAGGTCAGATTTCTTTACCCATATTGTTTTGGGTTTCTGTGATGGTACACACACAGATCTCTCATCTCCTTGTTTTTGATAACAGAAGGGTTTTATATGTCCTGGTTTCATACAGTAATGACATATATATTTCCTTCTATATCTTTTACCCTTTTTCTTACCTTTTCCAGCTGGAGAGATCCCTTGTGTTGTCTGTGTTGAGGTCTTTGTGGACACAACATCTGCTTTGCCTTTTGATGTTTCTCCTTCCGATGTGGACCTTTACAAAACACAGTTGGTGCAGCATATCCAAGGCCTTGTTTGCTAGGATTCGCACTTTCCATGATCTCTTGAAGTGTGTAAGTACCGGTATTCCACTTGCGGATGGTAAGTTCTGCTTCCTCAAGCTTGGTTTTCACCTTGGTGAGCTCTATGTCTTGTTGTGTGATCAATGCCTCCTGTTTTGCTTGTACCTCCTTGAGTCTTATTACTTCAGCTGTTGCGGTCAGCAGATCTTTTGCTTGATGTTTCCATTTTCCCAACAGCTCATCGTACAACCTTTTCAGCCCTTGAATTATGGAGAAGTCATTGCTATCATACTCTTCAGCACATGTGGAATCTATGTCGTCCTCAACATTTCCTGTACCATCAATAGAAGCATTTAAACAAAACAACGTAGAATAGTAGTTAGAGTCATACCGTTCAGAGAAGATGTCCGCCTCTGCGTGTTGCTGCACGTCCTGCGGAGACATTGTTACATGCAGTGCTAGACTTTCAAACAATTTTTCCTCAACATCTTCAAAGAACTCGTGCTCATCATCATTCCACGAAACCCAATAAGATTTACCCCTTTTTCGAAGTGTGTTGGCACACTGATTTGCAAAGTGTCCAAAGCCCTTACATTCATGACATTGTACGCCATTGAGCTTTGAGGAGCTGTATTTGAATACTTCGTTATTAGAAAGGTTTCTAACAGGAGTAGCAGGGGGTTTTCTTTGATCGTTGTTGGTCTTTGGAGGTTCATAGTACTCCAAACGTGGTACATCACGCCCCTTGGGTTTGGACTTATCACGTTTAAATCCTCTCACCATGCGATTGAACTTTCTGGTGATCATGGAAACATCATCTCCATCATAGATTTCTTCCACTTCTTCGGAGTCACTAGTGTCCATTTGGTTCAACAACTTACTGCATGATGGTGATGAACTTGAGCCTGCAGTGAGAGCCAATGTTTTCTTCTTGGGGAAGGTTCCTCTTGCTTCGTGATTCATCTCATAGGTTTTGAAAGAATTCATGAGATCTGTGAATTCCAGTGCATTCACGCCTTGCACCGTTTCAATGGCTGTTACCTTCATGTCAAATCTAGGCAGCAACGTTCGAAGAGCTTTGGAGACAAGAACCTTGTTGCTCAATGGATCTCCTAGGTCTTGACACTCGTTAGCGATGTCAAGAATCCTTTTCATGTAGCTAGAGATATCTTCATCTTCCTCCATCTTCATATCCTCGAATTGAGAGGCGAGAATACGTAGACGAGATTGCTTGACGCTCTTGTCACCTTCACAGTGTCTTTGGAGTATATCCCAAGCATCTCTCGCACACATACAGTTCTTGATTAATTTGAACATGTTTGTGTCGACAGCTGAGACTATAACATTTAGTGCTCGATCATCAAGAGTGGCAGCTTCAATTTGTTCACGTGACCAGGCACTTTGGTCTATTGGAACACAATCACCGTCAGCGTCAGTTTGCTTTGGTGGTGACCACCCATTCTCCACAGAAATCCATGCCCGTCTATCAAGAGATTTGATATAAGAACGAGTACGTGACTTCCAGTAAGAATAATTCGAACCATCCAGGATTGGAGGTCGAAATGCTCCAGTGCTATTTGGATCCATCTTCGCGTTAGAGCTTGTGATACAGTCAGGACCACACTCAGTGTGTCGAGTGATGGCTCTGATACCACTTGAAAGTGTATCAACTACTCTAATTGATTGTTGCGGAAGCTAAGAATGAACACAAGAGATAATTTTGCGTAGGTTGTGTTAACAAACAACCTACACGGCAGCCTTACGGCCAAAAAGAATAATCAAAATAAGTGTTGTGTTGCTACAATGTTTAGCACCACACAACATCAACACTTCTTACAAAAACACTAAAACGTATGACCTTACAAGAATAAAGATCATACCCACTAAACTACGAAGTTAATCTGTAAAAGTACATCTCTAACTGAAAACAAATTAAGTATTTTATAGAGATGGTTCATGGGCTTCATTTCAAAGGTCTTGTGACTGCCAGCCCATGTTTTCCTTGATTTTCTCAACCGCTGTCGTGCTCCGCAAGATTCGCCAGGACAGTTTGTCCACTCCGATAAATGTGGAAACAGACTTCCACTATGCGTAAATATCTCAATAGTTTATCTTGACTTGGTCTTCTCCTCATGACTCGGTCTTTACAGTCTTCGTGCATTCTCACTTCACTCCAAGTCAAAACTTCCACGTGGCAACGCTGAGTCAGCATCCAATGTTGAGCTTAACAACAGAGCCAACAGCACAATCATCCTGTGAAGAAACAGAGAAACACACATGTTAGGTTTAACATAATAAACAACAACATAAAATACCTAACAGTTTGAGTACCAAAGACTACTTAGTGTTAGAGCAGTTAAAAGAGTCCATCCAAGTTGACAGCAACACGGGCCCACCATGGTGGTTTTCTCAATTAGAGCGTGGTTTTACATCGACACAGTCCCCTCTACTACTCTACTTACCTGGGATTGATGGTAGTGGACATGGCCTTAAATTGCATCATCAAAAACGGGGAGAGTAAGCTCATATTCAACTTCCCTATTATATACAGAAAAGGTTATGATGTAGTTATTTATATACTACACTTTGTGAAATATTTAATATTGTATACATAAATAAACATTACTTATACGTACCCTACACTTGTGCCATTTTCTCTATGGTTTTCATGTGTAAAGAATTTTGGATATACGGTGCTTGCATATTCCTGCTGCAGATCGAACACCACTTGTAGACCTAGAAAGATATATGGTGCGGCTGCATCAAAGAAAGATAAGGCAAGTCCACCCATTAAGGGTGTACAAGATCCTTTCCAAATACTGTAATGGTAATTTTGACCACACAAAGGAAACTTTTCATATGCTATGAAAGGCAACTTTTTTGTTTATACATCAATGAATTTTGCAAATTCATTCCCTGCATATAACCCCTTCTCATTCCTTCTTCCACTATCAAAACACCGATCGAATCTCCACTCCCTCGAGAAGAAGAATAACTTTTGTGTTTTTCGCAAGGTGCGTTGCGATTCGTAATTGATATTTTAATCGTTCATGCAATGTTCTTTTTAATTTACTGTACTGTAGTGAACTAAGTCCTTAATATATTCAGCGAAAAAATTATATTGTAATGGTAATATCTTTAGATCAGATTAAGAAATATGCTTACTGGTGAGTTGGTTAAAGGTGAACCCGCAATCACTCAAGCAGAGTGCTTTCAGAAATGACAATATGATTAAATTAAAAATAGAAGAAAAAATGATTGAGTGTCATAGGTTTATAAGTTAATGTTGTATTTGAAGAAAAGTTTGATGTTACATGGGCGATCACCAACATTCAGGAGCCTATTACAATATAAATATGAATAAAATGGATGGGTGTGGGTTCCATAGTTTAAATCGAAGACTGTCCAGTTATGTGATTTGCGATTGCATACGTTGATAAGTCTCATACGTACGTTTATTATTTGCATGGTGTACTCCGGCCCGTCATCGACGGGGGCCATTCGTGCCTCTCCGGAGCCCTCCATGAATTATATATTTTTTCCCTTACATTTTCTGTGTTCTCTTTCGAAGATTTTGGTCTTACCGTGTTCTAATTTTAGGGTGCTTCAATATTACTTGAATTATGGGTGATGCCTATTATGTGTTTGTGCATGTGTTTGTCATTTGCATGTCCTGCTTAAGTAATGTTGTTACATTGTGTTATTATGTTAAAGATTAGTTTGTGTTGGTGTGCCTCTAATTTGTGAACTCAAAGTGTTCGATAAAATTTCTAACAGAAAAAACAAGTCATTGCTTATGTTTCCCTTATTACAATTGATAATTCGTGTTTTGAAATTCAAAATTTCGATAAAAATTCTAAGAGTACAAAATAATTGCTAAACTATTAATTATAATTATCTATTACAGAAATTATTGACATTAAAATAAAGTGCAACATTCTTTACATTATGCATGCATGAGAAAATGAATGATATGATTGTGATATAAGCATTAATTAATTTAAATATGTTGAGTTTTATATTGTAATTTATTTATAAGTAACTGAAATACAATCAAATACTTTTTTTTATAAAATTTATTTAAAATGAAAATATATTTTTTTAAATCTTTGACAGGTTAAACTCTCAATATCCCACCGTGATTTCAGTTTGTTTCTCACTGTGATACGATCACGTCACTATACCAGTACCATGTATTTATGAAATTATAATTTTATTAATATGATTCATAGAGCAATGGATTACTAAAATTTGCAATATACAAGATTCAATAATTTTTAGATATATATTTAATAATATGTTAGATTATATATGGTTTAATCTAAATATTTCTACAATAAGTTAATTAATAAGTAAAAATAATATTAAAATTATTTTTTTGATGGCGAAAGAACACCAAACTGTTTGTGCAGAATCATCGACGAATAACAATGTGAAATCACTCAAAACTGCATTTTTTTCGCATAAATGGTGTGCATAATCTGGAGTAGAGAATAATCTTCACGACATATTAGCTCTATGGGAAACGTACATTGCGGCTAGAGGAGTATCTTCTGATTTGGAAGCAATGAACAAGGTCATGCATTATATAGATAGGCGGTTCAGAATTAATTTTTGCCATAGATACTTACTACGATAATTTTGATTATTCTGAAAAGCCTATTAAAAAGAGTTCGTTCGAGCGTTTTATCGATATTCTGGGTCACAAAATTAGGGTTGCATACTTTGTGTCACACCCGCTTTCTACTAAGTCTAGTAAAGCCGGGAACATGACTAATGAAAGGAATAAATGACGAGAGTAAGACAATGAATATTCCTCTCATAACATAAATCAAGGGTTCATTCCGTAAATTCATGAAGTCGGAGTCATAAGCTCGTTACATCACGTAACTAAATTAAAGAGTTCAAAACTCAGTCTTATTACATAAGGGTCTAGCAGCGGAAATGTAGGATCGCGTAACGAAATCCTACGTGTATGAAGACATGTAGAACCCCCAAGAGTCAGCTACTAGGAGACCGACAAAAAGCCCAATGTAGTACCCGTATCTTCTTCGTTCTTAACCTGCACGTTTAGAAATACATGCAGGGCTGAGTACAAATTGTACTCAGTAGGCACATGCCGAAATCGCACACTTACATATATAACTGTCAAGCCATTCTGAGTGATACACAGGGATTTTGTCTCTAAAGCACCTATGTTCACAAAAGCATTTCTTTGAGAAAGTTCTAGTTTGACTAATCAGTCCTAGTTCTTTGTAATCAACCATATCTGAACGTTCTTTGTGTCGGGGAAGTGGCCACTTCCCACAGACACTTGACCGGTCAACCTTTCGCTGACACACAGTCCATTGTGTACACTAGTTCGAGTGGAGCCGCTAACCCACTGGAACCCGAATTCGATTATAATATAACAGATAGGCATCATACATAAATCGAAAACATTTATGGCAAGACAGTGCTTTGAAAATATCTCATTTCATTTCTGAAGACATGCACACATATTTTTATAGAGTGAGAAAAGCCTACTTGAATAGTCTCGACTGGTGGTGACTTCGTTCTCGAGCTGCTGGTTCGACCTTTCGTCGCAACCTTTAATATAAATCTCGAGTGAGATATATTACTCAAAATATCAAGTAATTCCAAGTGTAAGGAATTACTATCCTTGGCTAATTTGAGTGTTTATTCTCAGGTCTTTAAAACTCAACTATTATACGAGTTTAGGAGTCGCATTTCTAGAGGTGTCGTTTGAAAATTTCTAATCAAGCTATTGCTTAGAAACTTACTAACTCAATTAACTAATTATTGGGTGAAATGATTTAAGGACATTTCTAAATTAATATCTTGATCTTTGAATCAAGATAAGTAAATTTCTAATTAGGCTAATTAAATTTCAATTGTCACACTATAAGCATGATTTCTAATTTAATCATTTCTTATGATTAAATTTCTAATTTGGTAGATTAATTTCTAATTGATAAATTAAGTCTTCTAATTTAGCTTTAAAATTCTATTCTTGGACTTAGCCCAATTAAATTAAGTCTTGTCACCTTAATTGAGTAATTAACCCAATTAGGATTAATTAATTAACTCTTAGCCCATTAGCAATCTATTTAGTCCATTCCTCTTAAATTCATTAAGCCCACTAGGTTTATTACTTATTACACTTGAACCCAATGGTTTTGATAGTTGTAGCCCAATTCAGTAAATCATAGATCCATAATTAAAACTAATCTACGGCCCAACCGAAAAAATAGTTAGGCCCATACTTGATTCAAATTATTGGGTCCAGTCAGATCCTTAAATCTGGGCCCATTCGACTTATTAACATGGCCCAAGAGTTTGGCCCGTTAAATCCATTTTTTTCAGCCCAGTAAATGAATTAATTCGGCCCATGAACCGTAACCCGGCCCGGTTCTAGATTGTTCTAACCCATCTTCACTCTAACCCTAGACACACACCCACACTCTATTCCTCTCCCTCGCTGCTCTTCTCTCCGTCTTTGCTTCGGTTTCTCCAGCTACTGACGGCGCAAGGTTCGCCGGAGGGAGCAATCGCCGGTGCTCTTCTCCTCTAAGGTAAAATTTTGTCATTCCTCTATCTCCTTCTAAATTTTTAGTTCTTAAGTTTTAGTTGTCAACCCCTCTTTCTCCCTTCCAATTGTCGGTCTCTCTAGACTCCCTAAATTTCTCTATTTTTAGTTTTGAGCACTCTCATCGACGGCGAAGCTCGCCGGAGCCTCCTGGACTGCCGCCTTCGACCTCTCATAGGTAAAGCTCTCATCTTTTCTTTTATTAAATTTCAGAATGTAAATTTTGATTTCTAGATTAAGCATTCTGCATGTTTCATTTTTTTTTTTTTATTTCTATCTGTAATTTCCCACATAATCCTCTAAATTATTTGTCTCTAACACTCCTTACTCTCGGTCTCTCTCTGCTCTCTTTTATTGCAGGAAGATAGAGTCTACCCGGCTTGGTTCTTGGCGGTGGAACTCGACGGAGCTTCCCCTGTATTGTTGCCCCTCTAGATAATGCTTTAATTTCTTATTCTCTTCTATCTTTTATAAAATTTTAAGTTTCAGATTATGTATCTGTATGCTCATATTATTGATTGTGGTATTTGGGGCTAATATGAGCTATTTGTCAAAATTATAGCTCAATTCAAAAATCTGATTTCTTTGCATTTTGAGACTAATAACTCATTTTTCTTTTCTACTCGTTTGGTTTTGGCCAATAGAATTATGGATTTGGTTTCAATCAATTTTTCTATATTCTGTCTATATTATGGAATCAAAATACATATATCTCTACATGTCTATGTTCTGAAATCTGAGTATATGTCTATAAGTCTATGTTCTGAAAATCTGGACTAAGTTCTAAGTCCTGTCTATGTTTTGGAATCTTGAATGTAGAGAGATCTTAGGTTCTGAAGCCTTCTAAGTCGACTCAGGGCATTTGGCATGTATTGTTTTGTTTCAGATTTGCAAGTCACATATGCTAAGTGTTCTTTTTGTCTAAGTCAGTTCATAAGAGTCTACTAGTTCAGCATGTGTCATAAGGTTTCCTATGAACATAATGTAATAGAGTTTGGAGAGACCTAAGCATGATTCTAGTATGCTTTACTGGAATCTGAGATTATTTTTCTTTAGTGAACTTACTGGTTACCTCAGAGATGATGGAGTTTTGAGCAGTAAGTGTCTAATCTTGAAGGTTGAGTTTCAGTTCAGAAATAAACATAAATTCCTACTTGTAAATGAGTTCTAACCGGTTATGCATATATATATATATATATTTCTAAAGCTTAGTGATTCAGTTGTTTGTTTACCTTAATGGACTGCTCGGGTGGTCTGGGTTTGGGCAGAACTCCCTCCAACTTTTCTCTCTTCTAAGCGTTCTAACTACTAAGTATTTATTTGTGAAGTGCAAAGCTTGTCTAAGGTAAAACAAATGGGTATTTATAGGAGAGAAAATCTGCATGAGGTCTGTAGCTATTCCATACCTAGTTGACTTTGCATTGCATCATATCTAATTTATTTATTTGTTCTCATGTTGCAGGTCTCTGCAAAAGTTGCAGTCTGAAATGTCCCTATCCTTGGCTCTGCCTTATTTTTTCTCTTCCCTGCCCCTTCTTTCCTGGTTCTTGTTTTATATTATAGTGACCTATTTTGTTTTATGTTGCAGTAGCTCAGAATGTTGCAGGGGAAGGAAGTCTAGTCCCTTTCCTTGAAGATACTCAGATTTCCCACATGTGAAGAAGAAGCAAGTTGTCCTTCTGACAGCAGGGCTCTTTTACCTTTCTCTTTGATCGAGACTTAGAGGCAGCAGCCTCACATTCTCCTTTCATTCTTCTCTCATCAATTTGGGGACTGTACTTGTGGACCCTCTTATTTGTTTTGTATATATTTAGAAGTCTCACACTTTCTCTTTCCTACTCTATTGCTTTAGGTGGTGGCAACCTAATGGTGTAGGGAGTGAGAGGGACAGCTGATGTGAGAGGGACAGCCTAGTCTCTATCCCCTCTCTGTTCGAGAAGCAGCACCTTATTCCCACTATTTCCATTTCTCTTCTATGGTCTATTTCCTTCTTAAGTCTTTAGTTTGTTTTGTTATCCAAGATAGAAGATTTGTGTGCAGCCTTCTTCTTACAACAAATCTGTAATTTGACCTTTTGTATATATATATATTTTTTTATTTTATATATATTAGACTTGCTCCTACTTGGCATGTATCCATCCTTATAGCCCTACACAGTTGTTCTATCTTGTTTGTAAACATGAAGCAAATTATCTTTTCCCTTTACCTATGTATACAGACGTGTATATACTTACATGCTCACTAAATAAATTCTTCCTGTTTTACTACCCATGCATGCATCACAACTGTATACATATATATTTTTTTCAACACGCCTACATAATCAATTCTTCTTGTTTTACTAATCATGCATGTGCCATTTGAATTATAAGGGCACCATATCTTTTATTTCATAATAGATTTCCATAACACACTAACTAATCAATAAGATAATAACGGTCATCCACTAATTTATACTTAGTGATATATCTTATTCACACGTTCTCAATATCCTTTGATTAATATGAATTAATCTTATTCATCTGGTCCAATGTTCCACTTAGAATGAATATCTAAATCCAAAATTTGAACTAGACCGGGATTAAAAAGTCGGGGCATTACACTTTGGAAGTGAGGATGTGGGAGAGAGTCAAGGTTCCCATCCATCTCCGTACTATGCACCCGACGACGAACCATCTGTTGGGCCATACTATACACCTGGCGACGAACCATCTGTTGGAAATTAAGATGTTTAGGTTTTATTTAAACTTATTAGCACATTTTATCAATACTTTAATTTAGAGTATTTCACTATATTTTGATTTTATCCAACATCGGCGACTTTTTGTTATCTAAATAATATAGTCATTATTATTTAATGTTTTTGATATATATCCATATTATCCTATATATAATTAGTTATGAAATGATTTTCTATTACTTATTGGTATCATCTAAATACTAAATTTTAATTTATATCAACTCTATGTTATATTTCAATATTTAACGGCATATAATAATATTAGTAATAATCAAAAGTAAGTTTAAATAAATGACAACTAATCTTATTTCTGGTGGCTACTAGAATTATAAAAACAATGTTAAGATTTAAAGTCAAATTTAAATTTACAAATTATATACACATTCAAATTAATTATATTCTAAATAAATAAATGTAATTTGTTACATGTAATAGTAATTTAATCTAATTTAATAATGTTGTTAAATATATAATTATTCATAATATTTGTATTTTCAAATTTATTAGAAATGGAAAAGAAGAATGCAGACCACTGGAAAACGCAAGGAAGCACCGTAGTATACAGAAGGTATAATGTATCAAATATAAATTATTTGATTTATTTCATAATTTTATGAATATATAATTCAGTTTAAATAGTCATTAAATTTGATTATTATTTTATTCTAATCTTATTGAAAAAAATGTTAAGGATACTTAAACATGAATATTTTTTTAATAAAAGTATTCCACTTTGACACTTTATATAATTTTCGATTTATTTTTTCTCAAGTTATATTTATAGAGATCAAATATTAAAAAACGGTACAAATATATATATATATATATATATATAATTATAAATCTAGGAGATCCAATGTTAATTGTAATATTTAGTCAAATTATTCCATTGTCACCCCCACTTAATTATATTCATATATCATAGTTTGAATATATTTAGTTTTTTGTTATATAATATATAAATTATGATTCTCTATATGTATACAGTTCGAGAGCAATATTATATGAATTAAGATAATATTTTAGAATATATGTTGCATTAAATTTCATTTTAAAAATTAATATAATTGTATTTTCAACTAAAATAATATTTGGATTGTTTGAATTTTCACCTTGCAGAGTTAAAAAGTACTATTTTTTGGAGTGATATGCATCAAAACAATTAGATAGATGGAAAATAATGATATAATTATTATCCCTTTTCAAATCGCACGCACACAACCATATATATATATATATATATATTAGTATTAACATAGACTTATTATACTCATAATTTTCTAATTGCAATTAATATTTCTCATGCAAACTAAAATACATTGACCATTGGCGAAGAATCAAATATGCTACCGTAGCAAAATATAAGTGATGCGTAGTTGACGCAAGAAACATATGTGGTACAATCAGTTAGACGACAAATTGATGCTTATGATCCAAGGAGGTTATTATTCGAGAAAAAAATTGTAATAATCATATACTACCTTTTTTGTTTATAACTTATTAAGGTTTGTTCAATATATTTTCTTCTAAAAATTGTGTATTGTCAAACTATTTGTAAAGTTGCAATATACTTAGCAAGACTTGCTAGACATAGAAGAAGTTCTTCAAGGTTGAGTAGAAAGTCAGGAGCTCAATATAATGAAGATGATCACATATACACTCATTTAGGTACACAATAAATTTGTTAATTTGCAGTACCCTTATTAATTCCATCATCATCGTCATCAATATTGTTGCTGTGTTCTCTATGTGACGTGACGTGATGATATTAAGATCAATTTTGGAACGATTTGAAGTCTTGTTAAGAACACATACCATGATTAGAAATTTCCCCTAGCGATAATTTAGACTAAGTTATGCTTGAGGACAAGCAAGGTTTTGTGTGTGGAGGGGTTTTTTAGTTGTTTCAACTTATTTTAAACTGTCAGTACGTGGCATTGTTTAGACCAGACCCACTGTCCGATAAAGGAACTCAGTATCGGGCACGAGGAATATTTCCAGCCGATATACTTCGAATTATATTAAATCGCTCGCAATTTAAAACGAGTTCGTTATAGATTAATAAGCTGACCCTAGTCGTATTCTCAAGGAAGGCTTAGCAGGGCGATTATATTCTTTGTTCGTAAAAACGGAAAATAATTAAAAAGAGTTTGATTTGGATTTCTATAGCTAGGCGAAGAAAGTAAATAAGAAAGCAATTAAAGTTTAAACTAAGAACGAAAATTAAATCTAATCTAAGAAAGTAAAGAGCTTGAAGTTTGAAGACGAAAGAAAAACAGAAAAAAACTGGAAATTAAAAGCGATAAAAGGAATTGAAAGCATAAAACGAAACAAACGATAAAAGTGAAATAAACGAAGCAACAATTAAAGGGAAATAAACGAACTTGAATTAAACTCGAAATACGTCTTGAAACGACAATGACAATCTGGAAATAACGGTATTCGAATGTTGTAAACGGCTAACTCCAAAACGAAGAACGGAACGAAAAATCCTATCTAGAATGCTAAGTCTCGACCCTTGATTGCGGGATCGAGACGAACTAAAAATAATGGAAATATGCTGGAAAACTAGTCTAGGAATTCGTGCCAAAAGGAGTCGGGATGAAGTGTGGAGAACTGTGATATATCGAATGAATGGCACGACGAGTCTTTTTATAGTGAGAGGAAGGTCAGCGGTCTCTGGAAGTCACCGACCGCTGACTAGGGTTGTTTCGAGTGGCGCTAGGGTTCGTTGCAACGGCCCGCGTGAAAAATGGGGAGTCAGCGACCGCTTAGACAGGTCAGCAGCCGCTGACTGGCACGGCCGCTAGCGCGGGCGCTGGCTCAGCCTGGGTAGTCAGCGATCGCTGATCATGGGTCAGCGGCCGCTGACACGCTCTGTCGCGTGTCCTTCGGCACACTTCTTTGTTTTCTCATCTTTTCTCGTTTCTTTTCCACTTTCGACGCTCGTTTAGGCCAATGATCCTGAAATATAAAATGAAACATAATTTGGACAAAAACATCACGGAACGAGGGAAAATAATACGAATAGAGCTACGAAAAACCTAAGTTTAGACGAACAAAATGAGACTAAACAACCCCTCCACACACAAAACTTTGCTTGTCCTCAAGCATAACTTAGTCTAAACTATCACTAGGGAAAAATCTAATCACGGCATGTGTTCTTGACAAGACTTCAAATCATTCCAAAATTGATCATCATATCATCACATCATGTCACATAGAGATCATAGAAGCAAATAGACCATCAAGACTAGATTATAATCAATTCGAATAAAGCAAAATAATGATGCATAAGATGTTATTGAGATCACATAATCGGCTAGAGTTTTTATCCATCTTAAATAGCGTATCTTTTTCTTTTCTTTTCTTTCTTTCAACATGAGGAATATTTAGGACAATATTCACCGGGTGAGTACTCCGAATGATCGAGTTTTTCCGGTGTGGTTTCCCATACCCATCTCTTTTATAAATTTGAATTTTTGATTTAAGAGAGCGGGGTAGAATCCTTTTTGTATTCCTATATTTTAAGAACTTTAAGAAAATTACTTAGAACGATGTCAAGTTATATGGTCATTGTCGCGAGGTGTGAACAATTAGGGGTTCCCTAATGTATCCTCACGCGGTTTCCCGTGCTCATGGTTCCCATAGGAGCAGAGACCTCTTGACAAAGTTCATTTAATAAAACACGGATACGCAACAAGTGGTCATAAACAACAAGCCAATTGAATCAATCAATTTATATCATCATGCATCACTATTTTAATCATTCTACTAAGATCTACAATCCGGTCCTAATGTTTTACAACTTCTTAGTTCATCTACGTTTCACAACATAAATCAACTCCTAATCAATTAAGGAATTCAAATCATGTCTCATCTCAAACATAAGTCATGCTTCGATTTACCCACGATATGTAAAGATCAAGTAGCTCACAAACAATCAAAATATTGCATGCTCACAAGACACAAAAATAAAACGACGAATGCATGCATAAAAAGACACCCCTCCCCCTCCTACAAAAATAGAGCAATGCCCTCATTGTGGAAAGTAAAGATCTAAAAGGTAGGGAGAGAAAAACGTCCCTGAAATGTGGCATTCGGGACAACAAACGGAAAGAAAAACCTGCAAAAAAAAAAACTAAAAAAAAAACAGAAGGAAAACAAAAGTTAGCCGAAAACACACTCACACGAAAAGGAAAAGAAAGCAATAAAGGTACCTCAACAGTGAGACAAAGGCTCACTGTTGGTCGGGAGGAGGATAGGAGGGTGCACCGCCAAGGGTCCAAGAGGACCATTGTTGTTGCATCTCCCGGAGTAGTTGGGTTTGCTCCTCCATCACCCGGTTCTGAGCCTCCCACTGTTGTTGATGTGTGTCGAGGCGAGTATGGAGGCCGCGGATGTCAGATCGCATCTCGCGTATCTCCGTGGTGATCTCGGAAGTGAATTGCTCCCATTGAGCGTTCCATTGATGTTGAGTGCCCCATTGAGATTGGGCACCCCATTGAGATTGTCCACCCCATTGTGAATGGGTACCCCATTGAGGTTGGGTATCCCATTCAGATCTTTCGACGGTGTCCGCGTGGTCATAGCCAAGCCAAGCGGCGTCGGCCTCGTCCTCGACTTGCTCGTCCTCCTCATGCTCGGATTGAGCTTCTCATTATCCTCCATATGTGCATCTCCTGGTTTTTCGGATGCATTAGATACTCGGGATGCGACTTGGGCATTTAGGTAGCGCCGCACACAATTCCTTCGCTCTTGCGGCACTAACTCGGTGCGAGAAAGGGCGAATGGCGCACCTCGCAATTCATTGATGTCGATGTACTTCGTGAGGAGTGGCTCATGGTTTGGAGGGCCATTTGTACCGATGAGTTGGAGGTGCAAGGCTAGAGGGGTAGCAAGATGTAGAAGGGAGGCATGGGCCCGCTTCCGCCTTTGAATTGATTGGAGGGCCTCGAATATGAAAGAGGACGGACAGATCTTCATCTTCTTGATAGCACAATGGAGTAGGAAGCACTCCACTGTGTTCACTTTGTTGGCTTGTTCATTGCCCGAGATGGAGTAGGCAATGAACTTGTGGAGAACGCCGATCTCGGGGTCCCGAAGAAAGCCACTGGACATTCCTCCCGATGTCCAATTATGAAAACCTGTAAGCTCAAACCAAGCTAAATTCGGATTAAATTTCGGGGGCACCCGATGGAGCCCCGAGGTAGGAAATCCAAAGATGGATTTCATCATGGAAGTTGTAATAGTATGAGCAATACCTCGATAACGGAATTTAAACGATTTAAAATCAGCAGCAACATCGAAAGTAGTGAGAAATTCAAGTCCGAGCTCCCTATAGCCATCAATTTCTAGTCTAGCATATTTGTCTAAACCAATGTTCTTCAAATAACGAGTTAACTTAGAGGCAATGCCTAAGCTAGACATAAGATCCCAATCTAAGGTGCGTGGAAGTGTGAGATCAAGAGAAATAAAACGAATATAGAGTGTACCCTCTTGATTGGTATAAATTGGGAACGGGGCACCGGAAGTTGGAATGTGGTCATGAACGGGATGAAATTCCTCGTCGCCGTCTCCTTGGTGGCTAGATTGCCCCACTTCACTAGTCTTGGACCTTTTTCTCCCCATTGGACTTTTAACAAACACTTGGTGTGCAAAAGTAGAGATGGAATGAGGGTTTGGGGTTTGGGTTGAATTGGTGGATGAATTGAAAATTTGATCGGATAGAGTGGTAGAGGATGGAAAAGTAGTGGTGATTTCAAAGAATTGGATCAAATTATGAAGTATGGAAGGAGTAATTGGAGAAGTAAGATTGAGAAGGGTTAGGGTTTGGGGAAATTGGGGATAAAGAATGGGGGAAAAGTGGGAGAAATAAGGAGAGAGAAGGTAAAAATAGGTGAGATTCGGCCAACTCAGCGGCTGCTGCCAAGTCAGCGGTCGCTGAGTGTACTTACGTAAATCGTTGGATGAGCACTGGGGGAATTTACGAGACATAGGTCAGCGGCCGCTGAGGAGTCAGCGACCGCTGACTCGGTGTGGCTCGCGGCCTGTGGCGCTGGCGCGGAGATGGTGTGCGAGGTCAGCGGCCGCTGAGTGTGCCGCGGTCGCTGACCTTGCCCTCGTCAAATTCGTCCTATTTTCTTCCGCGAATTACATTCGACTCGGTTTTCTTCCAACTCAATGATACCTATGAACATAGAAAAACACCAAAAATAAATAAGAGACTCAAAATCAAATAAAATAAAATAAAAATAAAAAACGGGAAAAACGAGCGTGGGTTGCCTCCCACGAAGCGCTTTATTTTACGTCGTTAGCTCGATAAGACCGCTCAATCAACCGGGAGCGTAAGAATTGAGGTTTGACTCCATAACTTCGGGCATGGAATCATTCTCGATGTAAGATCTCACCCGATGCCAATTTATTTTGAATGGCGGGTTCTCCTTCTTTAAATGGGGTATGTCACCCTTTGATGGTGGGATTTTCCGGAGAACGAGCCACCCTCTCTTAGGGGGTTTGATCTTATCGGGAGGCGTTACGGATTTGATGATTGGACGCATGAGGGCTCCCGCATAAGTGGGTGAATGAGCGTGACAAGGTGCGGTGTTTGGATGCCTCGGTTTCGGTGTAGGATGTTTATTTGGACGAATCTTAGTGTCTTGTACTCCTTCAACTACTGTCACACGATTGGTCTCTTTATGTTTGGTCTTGTCGATATCTTGGGTGACTTCCTTTATCTCACTAAAATCCTGTAATGTAGATTCCTCAAATAATGGATTAGTGAATTTGATAGAACATTCATCGATTAAGTCAACCGAGGTCGTGGGGTGGTCATGTTGTGTGGAGAATGATACTTCCTCCTCAAGGACGGACATTGTAATGGTACCATTCTTGACATCTATGATGGAATTCGTGGTATCCATAAAAGGTCGTCCAAGGAGTAGTGTATGCTCGACTCCATTCTCATGCACATCCCCTATCTCAAGAACAACAAAATCAATGGGAACGATTAATGGACCAATTTGAACAAGCACATCTTCAATTATCCCTTTAGGATGACGAATCGATCTATCCGCTAATTGTAAACTCATGCTAGTAGGTTTTAAATTTCCTAGACCAAGTTGTTTAAAAATAGAATACGACATAAGATTGATTCCTGCTCCTAAATCTAACATGCCAGAAGCTACCATACCGTTACCTAACATGATATCAATAACGAAGCTACCTGGATCGTGTCGTTTAGGAGGTAAAGACTTTTGCATGATTGTGCTTTCTACCTCGGAAATAGTCACCAACTCTTGATCGTCGAGTTTCTTCTTCTTCGAAATCAACTCCTTGAAGAATTTGACAGAAGATGGAATATTCTTGATCGCTTTGAGGAGTGGAACATTCACTTTTACTTTGGATAGCATCTTGTAAAGATCCGCAAACTGCTGCTCGCTTTTGACATCCTTTAGTCTGCTAGGATAAGGAATAGGCCGAACGTATGGATCGACCGCCTTATGGAGCTCCTCGTAGGAGTGCTCTTTTTCCACTTCGAGTGGTAATTTGTCCATCGTGTCGATCTTATAACAAGATCTCATCTCCATCTTCGTATCCACCACCTTACCATCCCTTAGAACAGACACGGCTTGCACTTGATGGGGTTGTTGGCCTTGGGCAGGAATTTTGCCCGTTTGTTGGCCTTGCTACAATTGATTGACAGCGCCAGAAATCTGCCCTATAGCCGTCTCGAGGCGTTTAATGGTGGCATCTTGAGCCTCTCGAACCTTCTTGCTCTCTTGTATGAACGCGGCAAAGCTATCCTCAATTGATGATTTTTGAGGTGGAGCAAGTGGATATTGCGGCATCGGTATGGGATAGAATTGTTGTTGCGATAGTGGATGGAACTGTTGTGGCGGTGGAGGATAATATGACTGCTGCTGACATTGATATTGAAGTTGAAAGTTCGGATTTGGAGGGCGTCGGTTTTGGAAATTCTGGCCTCCTTGAGCTTGCGGCTTCCACCCCGTATTTGGATTTCTCCAATTATTTTGTTGAGGAGGAGGTTGCGGTGTGAATTCCTGAGCGGCATAGACCTCTGCTTTGCCCTCGGCTGTCATCTCTCCCATGTGTTGACAAATGTCCACCGTGTGGCCAAAATCGCCACAAATACCGCATGGCTCAGGTGCAACTTGCGGAATGGATGGTGATGGGGGTCGGTTCATCTTCAATTCTTGTAACTCCCTCATCATGTCCGCCATTTGTTTCTTAAGATCGGGACTTGTAGTAACTGCATTGGCCTCCATACATCTCGGTCGTGTGGATTTCTGATGCGAACTCGCAGCTAGGGTTTCGAAGATCTCGTTCATCTCCTCCGCCGTCTTGACTGCAATATTTCCTCCCGCCGAACTGTCCACCATGAATTGAGTAGTCTGGAGCAAACCATCATAGAAAAATTGACAGAGCATCTCCGGTGCCATTTGATGGTGAGGACACTGTTGAAGTAGCTCTTGAAATCTCTCCCACGCCTCATGGAATGGCTCGTCGTGTGCTTGTGCGAAATTCATTATTTTAGTACTCACCGCTTGAGTTTTGTGATGCGGATAGTACTTCAACATGAATTTCTCACAAGCTAATCCCCAAGTAGTGAGTGTTCCGGATGGAAGGGATAAGAACCAAGATTTGGCCCTATCCTTCAATGTGTAAGGGAAACACTTCAACTTGAGTTGATCCTCCGTCAGAGAGTGAAGCGGGAAAGTCAGCACCACCGTGCAATATTCTCGGATGAACGTCAAAGCGTCTTCACTCGGGAGTCCATGGTACGTTGGAAGTAATGATTGATGGTGTGGCTTTAACTCATAGTTCCGGACTGCGGTGTCGAGAACGATGGCTGACGTAGAAGTCATCCCGAACTTGGGCCTCGTGAAATCGCCCATATAACGCGGCCTCTCATCCGCTCTCTCATTGGCCATCTCTTCGAATAAACGCGGAAGCGAAGATTCGTCAATGTGCTCAATGTCTTCTTCTACGGATGCTAAAATAACACGTTTCCGGTTTATGTTATCAATGAAGGGCGTCAATGGCTTTCTAGCACTGCGGCGACCTTGTATAAACAACACTCGACAAAAACGGTTACGCGTACCACAATATAAAAGAAAAAAGTAAACATAGTAAATAAAATAAAAGGAAAAAGAAAAAGAACAATGAATTAAATCGCCTAAAGTCTTCCCCGGCAACGGCGCCAAAATTTGTTTCAACTTATTTTAAACTGTCAGTACGTGGCATTGTTTAGACCAGACCCATTGTCCGATAAAGGGACTCAGTATCGGGCATGAGGAATATTTCCTGCCGATATACTTCCAATTATATTAAATCGCTCGCAATTTAAAACGAGTTCGTTATAGATTAATAAGCTGACCCTAGTCGTATTCTCAAGGAAGGCTTAACATGGCGATTATATTCTTTGTTCGTAAAAACGGAAAACAATTAAAAAGAGTTTGATTTGGATTTCTATAGCTAGGCGAAGAAAGTAAATAAGAAAGTAATTAAAGTTTAAACTAAGAACGAAAATTAAATCTAATCTAAGAAAGTAAAGAGCTTGAAGTTTGAAGACGAAAGAAAAACAGAAAGAAATCTGGAAATTAAAAGCGATAAAAGGAATTGAAAGCATAAAACGAAACAAACGATAAAAGTGAAATAAACGAAGCAACAATTAAAGGGAAAGAAACGAACTTGAATTAAACTCGAAATACGTCTGGAAACGACAATGACAATCTGGAAATAACGGTATTCGAATGTTGTAAACGGCTAACTCCAAAACGAAGAACGGAACGAAAAATCCTATCTAGAATGCTAAGTCTCGACCCTTGATTGCGGGATCGAGACGAACTAAAAATAATGAAAATATGCTGGAAAACTAGTCTAGAAATTCGTACCAAAAGGAGTCGGGATGAAGTGTGGAGAACTGTGATATATCGAATGAATGGCACGACGAGTCTTTTTATAGCGAGAGGAAGGTCAGCGGTCTCTGGAAGTCACCGACCGCTGACTAGGGTTGTTTCGAGTGGCGCTAGGGTTCGTTGCAACGGCCCGCGCGAAAAATGGGGAGTCAGCGACCGCTTAGACAGGTCAGCAGCCGCTAACTGGCACGGCCGCTGGCGCGGGCGCTGGCTCAGCCTGGGTAGTCAGCGATCGCTGATCATGGGTCAGCGGCCGCTGACACGCTCTGTCGCGTGTCCTTCGGCAAACTTCTTCGTTTTCTCATCTTTTCTCGTTTCTTTTCCACTTTCGACGCTCGTTTAGGCCAATGATCCTGAAATATAAAATGAAACATAATTTGGGCCAAAACATCACGGAACGAGGGAAAATAATACGAATAGAGCTACGAAAAACCTAAGTTTAGACGAACAAAATGAGACTAAACAGTTACATTGTTATTTGAAGATTATATGTTATTTTGTTTGAAATATTATAAATTATTCAATTCTGTTTCTAGCCCCAAAATTCGCCGGATGCGTTGCTAGGAGGATTAGACGTGAGTTAAGAGCATCGAGAAATAATATACATCTACGGAACTGCATTGTACTTCATCTTGACTTGGGTACAACAATTAAATTAAATTAAATTAATTCTGCAAAGTTCAGAATTCTTAGTTTTATCGTCATTATTATAACTATTCATGTAGTCAATATGAAAAAAATCAATGAGGCTAAGACTCTAGCTAAGAGACACATGTTGAAGAACAACATAATTACACAACCACAAACAGGTACAAACCCATCACGATTTTATTTATTGTGTAGACTTTAAACTTTTTTGTTAATTAATTACAATAAAATTATTTAATAAATTAAAAAAATTAGAAATATTGAGAACCAACAATCTCTGTTCTATCAGCATATTTTGATATTGGTAATTCAGATTACGAATGTCAGTCATGCAATGCCCAAATGTGGATTGGAGAGAGTGTAGGTGAATCCACCTCAATTCCAAAGTTCTCATTATGTTGTTTGAAAGGGAGAGTTCTTCTTCCACCGTTGCAAAAACCACCTCAGTTGCTGAACGATCTTCTTGAGAATAGGCATGAGAAGAGCAAGATATTTAAAGAGAATATTTGTGCATACAATATGATGTTCTCATTCACTTCCATGGGTGGAAAATTAGATAATTTCATCAACTGCGGAGCTAGACCTTATACTTTTCGTTTGGGTGGGAAAAATCACCATCGGATTGGTAGTTTGTTACCCCCAGAAGGATCCACACCTAAATTTTTGCAGCTTTATATCTATGAACCAGATGAGGAAGTAGAACATCGAAAGAAAGCTACCAGGTTTGTCTTTGCTATGATTTCCTACTGTTATAGATTTTAGTAATTGAGATTAATTTTTTAATGATGTAAAGCGGTATTTAAAATAAAATATTTATAATACTTTACAGCAAAGGGGAGGCCAATGATTTTGATGATTCAGTTGTGAAAGATATTTACAATATCTTTTATATTTTTTAAATTACAAAAGTCACATCAAAGTTTAACATAAAAATTATACAACTATCTATGTGCAATTAACCCACTTTGGCATATTGACCAAATTTATTAATTCATAAGACTAATGTTATATATTTATTTTTTATTTTTATCAGATTTGCAACTTACAGTGGAACAGTTGCAAAATTTTGCTTTGGTAGAAATTGAAAAGTTGCTTGCGGTGAATTCCACCAGTCTGATAAACTTCCCAGGAATGCCATTACCGAAAGAATCAGTTGTATGTTGTGCAGCATATTTGCTCATATTGGAGATGTCTTATGATATAGAAGAAATGAAAGGAGAGCACATGAAGTTATATCTGTATTTACCAGATGAGCAAAGGGCGGTCTATGAGAGAATAATGAGTGTAGTTGATAGTGGTGAAGGTGGATTTTTCTTTCTATATGGATATGGTGGAACATGAAAGACATTTATTTGGAAAATATTATGCTCGGCCATATGTGGAAGAGGCCAAATCGTACTTCCTGTAGCCTCGAGTGGCATAGCTTCACTACTCCTACCTAAGGGTAGGACAACACACTCGAGGTTTGGTATACCGATGGACTGCGATGAGAGTTCCACATGCATCAAGATCAAAACAGAAAGTGAACTCACCGAACTCCTTAAGATGACAAAGCTAATTATATGGGATGAGGCACCAATGACCCACAGATATTGCTTTGAAGCATTAGACAGAAGTCTAAGGGATGTTATGAGGACTCCTGAAGGACATTGTTCTGAAAAATCATTTGGCGGCTTAGTTGTTGTCTTAGGGGGCAACTTCAGACAGATCTTGCCAGTTGTCCCAAATGGTACCCGACATGACATTGTGCATGCCTCAATAAGCTCATCTCAACTTTGGAATTCATGCGAAGTTCTTATGTTAACTAAGAACATGAGATTGCAGGTACATAATATAAAGCACAATGTCATAGATTTTTTTTTTGGACTGTTTTATTTTGAATGAATGATATACTAATTATTATTTTTTAATTTCAGAGTGGGCTGTCCAGATCTGAAGATGAAGAAATTGGAGAATTCGTTGAATGGATACTAAAGATCAGTGATGGAACTATTAAGGACATGATTGCTGATGGAGAGTCTAATGTCAGATTGTCGACAATATTCTCATACGATATACAGGTGACCCTATTGTATCAATTGTGAATGGTACTTACCAGGACATACTGCATGCATTGTGTAATCCAAAAATATT
Organism: Leonotis leonurus; assembly: GCA_026898415.1. Classification (NCBI taxonomy): domain Eukaryota; kingdom Viridiplantae; phylum Streptophyta; class Magnoliopsida; order Lamiales; family Lamiaceae; genus Leonotis; species Leonotis leonurus. The sequence continues at coordinate 668,801 of JAPKLX010000041.1, read as the reverse complement.
TAAGGAAAGAGCTATTCTGGCACCAACCAATGACATGGTTGATGAGATCAATAATTATGTCATGTTGCAAATGTCTGCTAATGAGCGAGTATACCTTAGTTCGGACAGTATTTGCAGAGAAGATGGAGTGGTTGATCTGGATGATGACGTTTACTCAGTTGAATATCTCAACACAATTAAGTGTTCCGGATTGCCGAATCATGAGATTAAATTGAAGGAGGGGTGCATCATAATGCTTCTTAGAAATATCGATCCATCCAATGAACTATGCAATGGAACAAGAATGATTGTCGTTAAACTTGGGGATCGTGTGATTGAAGCCAAACACATATCGGGGAAGAAGGCAGGGGAAAAGTTGTTCAGCCAAAAATGTATCTCAAGTTAATTAAACCCGAAGCCATAATATGTAGTAGCTGACCCAAATATCGCATCTCAAAGGAAGACTATGCAGGGCTATCAATTATTAGTACTAAAATGCGAAGATGAAATCCTAAACACTCTACAATCAAGAAATGAAGATACTAATAATAAATATATTAAGCTAAAAATGCATACCAACAGATTGAAACTTTATGATCAGATGCTCGACTCCTATTTAATATTTTATAGATAATGCATTCATACTCAATTAAGAACTCAAGAGGTCGCTTAGTAAATTACTTTCATATTAATACACTAAGCCGTGATTTTCACTTTCGTATTCAGTTTACACCTTTAATAATTACTTAATCTCGTATGAACTATTATTCTTACGTTTCCGAATAAGAATAATGTTGATAAACCATATACCTTATATTTAAGCAAATGATCAATCTACTTAAACATGTAAAGATGAATTCAATGGTAATCAAGCACTAAATTCCATACAAAACGAGTTAATCAACGAGCATACATCAATCAAGCATCAAACAAGCACACAAACATCAAATCCTAGTAAGATCTAGCCAAACATGATACACATGGTAGAATCATAAAAAAGAAACCATAGAAAGTAAGCTTACTAATTGAAACGTAAGAATCCAAAGTTGGAATCCGCTTCAATCCATTGGAATTCTCTAATCCTAAACTAGAAAAGCAGTAAAAAAAAAAATGTGTTTGAGAAGTTTTTTTTCAGTTACATTGGGGTTGCTCTCTAAAAATGACGCCAAGAACAACTTAAAGGACGCTCATAACCGCCTGCCAGCGGTCGCTAGCTAATGCTCTATGTCCAGCTGCAGCAGCATTCCCAGCGGTCGCTGGAGTTCCTAGCGATCGCCGGCTGCACCTTTTTGTCTTCGCTTTATCCTGCAGCCCAGCGATCGCTGGCTGCACGATCAGCTTCCTTGTGCTCGATTCCATCCCGTGCCATGCTCGTCTTGCCTCTTTCTCGTCCAGCTTTGCACCAACGGCCTCTTCCGCACTACTCCTAGCTCTAATCCATCATCTTTCACTCCATCCTACATCATACACTACAAAACAAGAACCGGCGTAAAAATGAACTAAAACTGTCACGTCCCCATTTCACTTCTCTAAGTAAAATCGAGGAAAACGTGACTAAAAGAGAAATACGGAATAAGAAATGAAACGAAGGCGTTTACTTGAATGAGGATCGGGAAACACCTCAGAATAAGTGATTATAACAACATCTTGAAATATGAAAAACGAGCACAAGTCTGTAATACATGGTTCGAAAGCAAAAGATATAGTTGATAAGTTCAGAATCTAAAACAAAAGTCTGGCAGCGGAAACTGGATCAATATCTAGATTTACATGTATGACGACATATAAATCACCGAGAGTAAAGCATTTAGAGTTGGACAAAAACCACCGCTGAGCCTTCCACTTCGTCATCACGACTTAACCTGCACATTTATGAATATATGCAGGGCTGAGTACGAAAGTACACAGTAAACACATGCCGAAATCACATTCGTACTGATATATTTGCAATTGCCGTAACACAGTGCAACATAGGGATTTTGTCACTAAAGAACCTATGTTCACTAAAATTCTTGTGATCTTAAAAGTTTAACTGACCAGTCTAAGTTCTGGAGTAATCATACATATCTGTAATTCTGTGTGTCGGGAAAGTGGCCACTTTCCGCGAACACTGAACCGGCCAACCCGCTAAGATGACTCACAGTTCTGGTGTACACTAGCTTTAAAAGATGTAACTCTTTAGTGGCCCGAAATTGATTAATTGTTCAACAGATACGCATCATACCAAAATATAAATATTTTCGACAATGCAATACTTCATAACATTTTAAATTCTAGAGCACTCTAAAGCGAAAATCATACTTTGGTACAACGCATGCGATTTTATTTGGTAAAAGAAAGCCTACCTGAACTGCTTCTTCGTCTAACGATAATTTGGTGTAGATCGACTGGATTACCCTTTCGCCGAACCTTAATCGTAATTAAGAGGAAAATACTCATCGTGAGTATATAATTTATTTCATCTAAAAATGAAATAATAATCCATTATTCTATAAATTATTCTAATCTTTCCACTCGATTAGTATTCGAGTGCTTAATGATTTCTATAGCCAATAAAATATTATTACTAATTTCATAACTCAATAGATCTAAATTATGAGATTAAATCTAACTATTTATATCCAAACCCTTTAATTAAGGAATAACTTAATCCATTCTTAATACCCATTTTTAATATAACCAATCTGGGCCCACTATACATAACTAAGAGGCCCATAATTAATCCATTACTAGTCCATTCACTTAATTAATTCTAGCCCATCTGATTAATCAAGGCCCAATCATTTATTCATTTTCGGCCCATTAAATCTAAACAAGACCCAGCTCATATCTCTACATTTCAAACTAACCTAACTCTAGCTGTTTCTACTCGATCTGCTTCTCTCAAAACAGATAATACTCGTCTCTTTCTCAAGCTGCTCTCTTGCTTCCTCTATCTGCTTCCACTCTATCTGTCTTCTTCTTCCTTTCGCTCTCGCTGCTGCTCGCTTTCTCCATCTGCTTTCTTCTTTCTTTCACTCTCGCTGCTGCTCGCTCTCTTTCGGTTGCTGCCACGGCGAAGCTCTCCTCTCCAGAAACTTCAAGGTAGAATCCCCCCCTTGTCCCTTTTCAATTTCTTGCTAGCCTTAGAAATTTCAGATTTTGGTTTTTTAAATCCCCCAATTTTCCTTATACCCTTCAATTTTTGTATTTGTTTTAGGTTTCGAAAATTCATGTTCTTGCATGTTTGTTTTGAATGATTTTCTTGAATTTTCTACCTACTTCTTTTACTATTTACACTCTGCTCTAAATCTCGATCTGTAGCTGGGCATTTGGACGGTGGGGTGATCGTTGGAGTGTTTCTGGATTGCAGGCGCTGGCTTCTTCTTCCCAGGTAACCTTTTAGTTCTTATATTCTCAGATTCGCATGCACGTTCTTTTCTCATTCCCAGTTTGGTTTCAGAATTTTGGCAAGTTTGTGATTCGAATTTGGGTTCAATTTTGGAATTCTTAAGTTTGAGATTTTAATTTCTTCGATTTTCGTATGGTTACAACTCTTTCAAGTTCCTGAATTAAACATCTGAGTGGGGTTTCTTATTCTGGAGGTAAGAGGTGTGTTGATTAGGTTCTGGAGATATAAGAGTATTGAGTATATTCTGGAGCTTGAATCTAATATAAATACATGAGTTCAAGTTATAAAATCAGAATCTAGTTATATATAACAGTTCATATGTTCTGCTCCTAAATCTATATATGTATATATATAGGTATAATTGTCTATTTGTTCTGTTTTGTGCAAGTTCTGTGTATGCTCATGTCTTAGGCTAGAGTTCTAAAGTGATAGAAATAGTCTATAGTTTTCCTAAGTTCAGTTTTATGCTTTCTGTAACATACAAAGAAAATGGAGGGTTTTGAAGACTTTTGCATTCAGCATTACACATGTTTTGCTAACTGCTTTTAACACGTTTCTGTCCTTGTTGGTCCCGAAAGAGCAAGGTTTGGTGTATGGGGGGGGGGGG
>JAPKLX010000041.1:650609-664814 GCA_026898415.1 Leonotis leonurus | reverse complement strand
TGATCTTATTACTTTCTGAGTGTTGAGTGAGTGCGGAATAATGGTGGGTTAGTGATTGCTCTTGTTTAGAAAACCTTAGTAATAATCCAGAATGTTAAGAAGATTGATTGAGATGCAGATGGATGATAGTGCAGAGAGTTAGAATAATAAACAACTGAGAAAATAAAGACTGCAGGAATGTAAAGCACACAGTTGTTTAACGTGGTTCGGGAAATCCCTACGTCCACGATCTGGTCACAACTAGACCATATTATCCACTACTAGGATACTCTGCTTCTTTATACTCGTGGAGAACGAGTCACAAGTACCAGTCAAAACTAGACAGATACTTATGCACGAATTAAGGGTCGTGTCCCTTTACAACAGATTACCTCTACGTTACCACTAGAAAACTACTAGCTAGCAGGGTGATCTCCTTTCTCTCGATAAGACAGACTTGAATCGAGGTGGTTGATGTGATGTAGAATCACAAGGTGTTGAAGCTCTAAGTCTGGATAACAGGTTGCTTGAAAGTATGACAACAGTATAGTTCGCGTGTGTTCTCTCTAACAGTTCTCCAGATCTCTAACTTCAACTATATAGGCATTGAATATAAAATTCTAGCCATTGTTGATTGGCGTGAGATAGATAGTATATTGCCAATCAATGGTTTCCATCATATCTTTTCTTGCCATATAGGAAAGGTTGACTCAATCTTTGAGTTATGGGAAGTGTATTACTTAACGGTCGCTTTCCTTATATGTGTTAATCGAAGATATTCTTTCCAATCCCAGTTGGATGGACATTGATCTTGACGTGGCAAGAATATATGATGTGTAGGATGATGTCAGCAGGTGAGTTGATGACTCAATCGTTCTGGTTCCTCGCTGTAGGCATTGATCTGGTCATCGATCTGGTCACTGTCTGTTACAGCAGATCGATTCCTTTTTGGCGTGAAATCTTGACTTTCATCCTATTCTAAGTTGAGATTGACTTCTATAGGAATTTTGCTTTACATTTCAAGTCATCTCCTAATCTGTTCCATAACAGGATTCACTTTATCTCTAGTGATCTGTTTTTACACGTAGAACAGATTAAGCTATAAAACACCTAAGTGTGTTTCGAAAGATCATCATCAAAACTAAATATTTTTAGGGTTCCCAACAGTCCTAAACATAGACATGGAATTGGTGAAATCCCTAAAGGTGTCTAGGAGGGTCTGCATATACATGTTGTCCTACATAACAGTTTCTGCATAACATGATTGCTTAAAACACTTAAATAAGCTGAAAACTCTCTTGTGCTATTTATTCGTTTTAAGAGTTGTATTTCAGGAGTAACATGCTATCTATCCCTTTTTTTCTAACCAAGATTTAATACAACTGTAAGAGCTCGTACTTACTTTGGATATTTGCTTAGGGACTTTCTCTGGTGTATCTTCTGTAAAAGCAAACAAAATAAACTGATTGAGTTGTGAGCTTAACACTAAGCCGAAGGGTTGGAGGTTTCTGCTTTACCTTACTGCTTTTGAAATCTCTGAATGGAAAAGACTTCTTAGTGGCTAGGAGTCTGAATGGGAATGACTTCTTAGTGGATAGGAGTCTTCTTCGTAAGGTTTTTTTGTGTATGTGAAAACTGAGCTTTGAAAATAGAGAAGGGTTTCTAATAAGAGCTTCTAAGTGTATATGTAGGAAGACTGCTGGTTAAGTTTGCATCTATCCTATATGCCCTCTATATTACTTACTCTAGTCATCTATGTTATTGCTATGAACTCGAGTGTAATGCTATGTTTCTGACTTCATTGACTTCCGGGGTAATACATTAATGTGGTATCTTCTTATGCTGCAGATAAAATCTTGGAGTGGTGACGATGGGCAGCTCGACCTGCTGCCATGCTGTTTCCTTCCTCTTTGTCTTTACTGTTTCTGCTTTTCTTCTTCTTTCATTAGTATGATGTAACAGAAAGTTGAGTCAATGGTGTGCAGTAGTTAGTTTCTCCAATAACTTCTTAGGAAACCAAATCCACTTGGTAGATTTTGTTGCTTTCCCCTCTTTTATTAAATAGTTCTAGATGTAAGACTATGTGTTTCCTATATCTATGTATGATACACGACAGTTTCAGGTTTGAAACTGTAAACTCCCATCTGTAATTATAATTATTCATGTACATAATTACCTTGTGTGGATAGTTAGCATTTTATAAGATGTTGGTTTATTAATACCAATACTAACATTCTACTAACATCAATATTTAACATGCTAATTCCAATCATATAAAACTATATACAGATTATCATTATCGAGACCTTAATATACTAACCTTATATGTATAACACTTCACTTGTATTAATTTAATCAATTGATTAATAAGAATCCAAACTATAAACCTCTTATATCTCATTTCTTTATAATTACCAAATTGTATACACTTCTATGGTATATAACCATACTACTAATTGTTAAATACTTTGCTAAGTAATTCAATTATCTAATCGAACTATAACTAACAATTACGCACCGAAATAATTTATCTAGTACGTCTTTTAAATAATCACATCGGCTAAACTAGCTCACATAATATTTATCGTTATTCCAATGACTATAAGGTGCACGAACAAAATATAGCTACTAATATCAATCATCTAATCGATATTTTTAATATATAAAACGAAATTTTATTATCGCGATTTCTGATACAGGATAATTCGTAGAAATATTTTACGGGTCATTACAAAAATAATACGAAAAACATAAAAACAAAGACCTAGACACGACAACACAACGAGCAAAAACGCAACAAAAACATACTAAAGAAAAGTTTCCTATTGCCAGAATAATATTGAGTCCATCAGATTTCACCGAATTTCCTATTAGATTCCAGAGGAGACAGTTCCCTTTGACTGTATGTTTTGCAATGACAATAAACAAGAGTCATGGACAATCTCTCTCTAATGTTGGACTATATCTGCCGAAGCCCGTATTCAGTCATGGTCAATTGTATGTGACAATCTCAAGGGTCACTAGCAAACGAGGCCTAAAAGTTTTAATATGTGATAAGGAAAATAAGTCGGATAATATGACAGTTAACATGGTGTACGATGAAATTTTTCAGAAATTGCGAGGTATGACACTACATTTGACATTATTCTTATGGTTCTGTTGACCATATTTTGTTTCTATGATAATTTTTAGCTACATAATATTTTTTTCACCAGGATGAGGCTGACAAGGGTCTGATAAAGTCTACACAGATCAACCGTATCTATTTTATTATGAGGTCATATTTGAATTTTCCTTACGTTTATTTATTTTTTGAGTTTATTTCCACAAATTTAATCATGTTTATATGTTGTAGACTTATACACTTATTATTTTTTGGTACACTAAAGAGATAATTATTGTTATCATGTTTGTTTTATTATTACATTTTGATTAATTAATTAAATTTTATTATATAATAACTACAACGTTAATAATTCCCGTCGATTTTCGATGGGCCACACACTAGTTCTGAGGTAATACTATTTGCACATAGTTTATTGGATATATGACATTACTCTTTTACACTCTGTTACACTTAACTATATATACTCTATTCATTTATTTACGTATGACACTTGCCATACTAATACATTTCACATATTTTCTTTCATTCTCATACACTTAGTCTACTTTAAGTTGACTTGAGCGTCGAAGTCTCTTTGCGGAGAACTTCAACCATTTTTCTAGCCTTGCTTTACAGGAGATCTGAAGCGACAGACATCCGACAAAAACTAACTAACAACTCTGTACTCTCAAATCTAAGTTATATAATTCAATCTTTTGAAGTCTTCCTATGGTTTTTTTTTTTTTTTTGGATTGATCAATTGAATAGAATGATATACACATCTTGAACTATCCATCATCATAAAACTGTTGTAAACAAATATATTAAAAAAAAATAACATTAATATACATAGGGGTGGTTTGGTTTGATTGATATGATAGATATGATTAATAGCTTTAAATCTCTACTTTCCTATCCATAATTCTCCCCCTCCTTATGAATTTAGTCATTTTTTATGCCCCTTAATCACTCAAATGTTTGATTATATAATCAAGTCAAACTTGGTGCGATTATATAATCAAGCATTTGAGTGATTAAGGAGTATAAAAAATGAGTAAATTTATAAGGAATGAGAGAATTATAGATAGGAAGGTAGATATTTAAAGCTATTAATCATATCTATCATATCAATCATATCATTCAAACCAAACCACCTCATAGTATAAAAATTAAAATTTTTAAGTATAAAAAATTAAACATATTCCAAATTGTGTGTTGTTCGTAGAAATTCGACTGAGATCGTGTATTAAATTTTAAGAAAGATTTTTATATAACAAATTTAAAATATATCTAAATTTTAATTGTTTGTATTGGTCTAAAACTCGTATAATAATAAGATGGTAACTATGCTTCTTATCAAAGTAATTAGTATATAATTTGATCTAAAATGCACATGGAAATAAAAAAATAGGGGTGAATGCTAAAATAATCATTTTAATAAGTAAATTAGTATATAACCCATTGAAAATTGATAGGAAATTATTTTACATTATCATTTATAAATATAAATTTTCAAATAATATATATTGATGAATCAAAAAAAATATTATTAAAAATGTAATAATCTGTTTAAAAGTAATATCAATTGATAAGTAATTTATCGTCTATATAATGTATTGGTAAAAAATTATATTACATTATATTTTATTAACATAATTGCAAATTCATACTACTTGAAAAATTATATAAGTGGCAAAATATAATTGTTACATGAAGACTTATCCCGTGTAAAATTTATTGGTATGTAATATATCACTTTATGTCCTAATTAAAAAAATTAAAAAATTGACTCTTTATTTGTTTGATAAAAATCAATTAGTTAACGAAATCAAATAAATACTTTTTATTCTAAAAAATATTTATTTAATAATCAAATAATTAATATTATATGTATGAAAACTTATCTCGTTGGTAAGTCAAAATTAAGCATGACAATCAGGTAAAACATGCATGAATAATGACTATTCATATTCATATACACTATCATTTTAGTTTGTGTATGGTAATATGGATAATTATTATTCTTACCCCTAAAAATTATGCGAGATATACCCGTAAAATATTCATCATGTCTTTTAAGTACTCGCCCACCCACCTAATATCAATCATATTTTTTTTTTCTATAATGTATATTATTGCCTAAATTATATATAATCTCTCTTAAAATTTACATTATATGTTTCGAAGCTAATGAATACACGAGTGGCGGGTATCCACGAATGGCGGGTTTGAAAATTAAACTCATAATTATTATTTTTATATTGTTCTTCTATCGATGAAGTTCACCAAATTTTCAATGTATGATGAAGTTCACTATGTTTTTAATGAAATTTTAAAAAAGTATAAAGTATTTAAAAATATTATATATTTAACTGTTGGATCGGGAGCACCCATCAGAATTGACGTGCTTAACCTTGAAGTTTCTACTAAGGGGTCACCTGAAAAGATGATGCACCATGTTGGTATGAGTAGTACTAATCAATTCATTTAACCTCTCGTCAACAATGGTAGTGCAGGCCCTTTTCGACTGAGGCAGGCAGCACTCGCATAAGTTCTCTCGGGTACGATACACGGAGGACCCCTCTCCGGGAGGTGCTGGAGTCCACTTCCCAACATTAACATTAATGAAATATTTGTTTAATAAAAATATTATATATTTATCTATTAAAATATATGTTTTGGTGAACATTCTATATTCTATATATATATTTTATTCGGTAAGTTATATTTTATTTCACTGAACTTTTAATAAAAATATTAATGAAATAATTATTAAATAAAAATCAAATTATATATTTCATTATAAATAGATTCTTTCTAAATTATTGAATTATATTTATTGCATTGTTGACTGAAGAATTAATTAAATAAGATTACAATCATGATTGATTACTATATAAAACATAATTAAATCATATTGATTAAATTACCATATATGATATATTAATCTTTGCTTGGAGACTTCTGATGATGCCACATAAGCCTTGATTTAAGGTGGTGACTCCAATATGTATTCGTTTAATATATTATATAGATGATAAAAAATATTTACTAAAAAATAAAAGATAAAAAAATATTCATTTTATATGATAATATTAGAAATTTCCTCATTTATATGTAAGGTGGATATTTTTTATCTTTTATGTTATACAGATAATTTTTATATTTATTTTATGAAAATGAGTAGTTTTACATATTACACCATAAAATTAATAAGTAAATAATAAAAAATACCGACTAAAAATAAACGATAAAAATATCCCATTCATATGATAATATGAAAAATTTTCTCATTCATATGAAAAGTGGTTAATTGTTTATCTTTTATTTTTTAGCGGATAATTTTTATATTTGTTTTATAAACATGATATCACCCCATAAAAACATATCATAAAAATAATCCTAATATACAATTCAACTTAAGATACATATTAAAATAAGGGTACTATATGCATAGTACCCACTTTTGTAACTTCTATATCCAAAATGTCCTAATTCTAAAATCCATAACAAAAGTGCCCAAGTTTGGTATGAACTTCCCAATTTGCCCTTTCTTAAAATTTCTCTTATTATCAATATAGTTAATTAATTATTATTTCAAATGGAGTAAATCATGTATTACTATCAGGCCCATCACACTTCCGTAATAATAAATTCAATATTAATACCAATTCTCATACCTTCTTTGACCGATAAGCTATCGGGTCGTATCCACCGAAAGTTTTAGAGACCTCGTCCAACCACCCGGAGCACCGTATGGTTTCCAGACGCAGATTCCTTCAACAGCTTACAGCACAGCCCTCGTTCGTTTCCTACCCGGGGCGTATAAGTATTTGGTTGGTAAAAATAAGGAAAATATAAATCCAGAAGAGGATGAACAAAAGCCCAAATCTTATTAAGGAATTATAAATATATATTACATACTAATTTAATCTCCTTTAGGGAGGAGACTAACTTGTTTAGCTACCTATGGTAGCGAGAACTACTATCATAAACTAGAAAGAGGAAAGATTACAATGTTTATTGTTGGAGAGAAGTAGGAGAATTTTCGATGATCTCCCTTTCTCCAAATGCTTGTTTATATAGGAAGCTGGAAGCCTCCTATTCCTCCATTATTGCCTCGGATTCCTTATCTTTTGTTATAATGCTTCTTCACGTGAAGCTCGGTCCTGATAAGGTTGCCGACGCAAACATCTTGTAGTGGTCGGACCCCTCCTTTTGAATTTAGTGGTCCGTCCTTTTAACTTTATTCCACCGACGATTCTTTTTAGGGTGGAACGTCCTTTTCTTCCACCCACCATTGTCGTTTTCTTTTTGGTGGGTGCTGTTTTATCAGATGCTTTCTTTTTCTGAAAGCATCTTCTGCTTTATCCTCACATGACCGCTTTATTTCTGTCGGTCATCTGTCTTTTTTGGAGGGCCCCTTGGAGCCTTTCCTTTTGGAGGAGTCTTTATCTCCTCATACTCGTTGGCTCGAAACTTCTTCTTATCTGGTTTAGGTAAGAAGCCTTTTCCGAACTCAGGTTCACGTTGGGTTGGACAATCTGAACATATCCTGGACGCCCAATGGCCAACATGAGCCATATTGCAGAACTTGCGATGGGTTTCTTTACTCATCGCCATCTTGTTTTCCCACAGAAGAGTTCTTTTTCTCTCAAAAGCCTCTTCTGCAAACTTGGTTGTCTTCCCTGTCATAGTATTTAACAGGAATGATCCATTCGCTGAGTTCTGAAAGAACTTGAATGGAAACTTGACTTTATCCATCTCTGTAAGACAGACCCATAATCCCCATGCTCGCCTTGTTGTTATTTGATCATCTGAGATTGTGGCGATCATTGGAATTTCACTAGTTGGTGCCTTGATTTGGTTGAAAGCATCCATTCGGGGTCTTCGTAGCCTTATGTAATGGAAGGCTTCGTGATTCCCCTTTCCTGCAGGTTCTGGGGCTGCACTTATGAAATACAGCTCCAATGTATCACCTCGGCAAAGTTGTTCGTTGTTTGCCCAGGTATCATAAACCGCTTCCTGGATCCATCGGGGTAGACCTTTAAGTTCAGGAAATGCTGGGGACGTAGTATAAACTGAGGCAAGGGCCCCAAATTCATACCACTGCTTGACATCTTGGGGTTTTGATCCGGGCAGCATCCATACCCTTGGATATTTCCCCGAGCCATCAATCCTATTATTACTAGGATTAATACCTACTCTTGTGAGTAATTTCTCCCAGCTCGCTTGATAAGCCTGTTCAGCAGAAGAGAAAATAATCAAATTAGTATTAGACTCAGATTTGCCTGTCATAGGCCTGAGGCTAATCTCTCCCTCTTTTACCCCAGAGGTGGAGGGTTGACATGAAGGTTCAGACGGTGAAGTCTTAGCATCATCATTTCCTTGGGCCAGTGGTTCAGACTCCACCAACTTAGGACTTGCTAGAGGGGTATTTGAATCCCCATCTACCGGTTTAGGTGCCGGAACACGAAACTCTGCTATCTCCAGAGGTTTTCTGGAAGCCCGCAGGATTGGCTTTTCCAAAGCCGACCATAACTGAGTACTGGTCAGCATACTGGCTCGTATTCTACCAGAGACTTTCGTCTTATCGGTAGCTTGCATCTTCCCCATTTGATCGGCATGGAGAACGCACTCGTCCCATTCCTCCAAGAGCATTTCCAAATTTTCTCGGAGATGCTTTTGGGCTAGCATGATGGATCTAACCTCAGCTGGCTCCATCTCTTGTCAGAAAATCTGCAAGAATATTTTCATGAGATTTTAATACGACAATATCATAAATATAATATTGACATAAAGCTTGCCATCTAAGTAACCTAGCATTTTCAGGTTTTGATGCTATGTTATTTCTTAGGAAAGCTTTAACCTGTGTATTATCAACTTTTAAAGTAAATTTCTTTGCTAATAAAAATAAAGGCCATTTTTTAAAAGCCTTTACTACTGCAAAGAATTCCTTCTCGTTGATATGCCATCTGATGGCCTCATTTTCTGAGAATAAACCACTACAATATCTGCAAGGTTCTTCTCCATAAGGAGTGATCTTCATGAGGACTGCTGCCCACCAATGATCACTCGCATCTGTATAGAGGACCATATCATCCTCATCCTGTGGAATAGAAAGCTTTGGGAGATCTTTACATTCCTCCTTTAGCTTTTTCATTCCCTGTCGATGTTCTTCCGTCCATATAAACGGAACATCTTTCTTTAGTAGATTACTAAAGACCTTCCTGTGTTTCGCAAGATCTTTAATAAACATTCCTGCGAAATTAACAACTCCCAGAAAACTCTGAAGTTGTTTCTTCTCTTTTAATGTTTCTGGAAAATCCTGGACCTTCTGCACAATATGATCTTGCAAAGTTATTCCAGACTCATCGATCTCTATTCCCAAAAACTCCATTTTTTGGGTCGCAATTACTGCCTTCTTCTCTGAAAGCACTAATCCTTCTTTATAACAAACATCTGCAAATAAATCAAGATGTTTGATATGTTCATCCATATCTTTTGATGTTATAAGTATATCATCAATATAGACAAACATAAAAGAAAAATAATCTTTAAAAAGATTATCCATCTTTCTCTGGAAAATCTGGGGAGCATTAGCTAACCCCATTGGCATTACGTTCCAAACGAAATGCCCCTGTGGTGTTGAGAAAGCTGTAAGTTTTTTGCTTTCTTCTTCCATGCGAATCTGGTAGAAACCTGACTTGCAATCAAACTTTGAGAAGACCTTAGCATTGCGTATGCAGTTAATAAGGTGATCTCTACTTGGAATAAAATATCCATCAAACTCTAGAATATCATTAATCCCTTTGTAATTAATGACAAGTCTAGGTTTACCTCGCTTTATCTCACCATGATTCCTTACCAGAAACTCAGGGCTACTGTAAGGTGAACTAGCAGGCTCGATCAACTTTATATCAAGATGTTCCTTGATAATAATTCTCATATCCTTCTGATCAATCAAGTTCATCAGAATAGGTCTGAATCTCACGAACTCATGCACTCTTTCCGGCTTCACCTTTAAGGTTGCTTTGAGTTGGTTCTTCTCCCACCAGGCCAAAGGATTCTCATTGTAGCATCTCGAGATCTTCCTTTTGACATCGGCAAGGGACACCTGCATTTCAACCCTAATTTCTTTGTTAGAAATCAAAGCTGCTTTAAGGATCTGGATTTCCTCCTTTTGAAGATCATCCTCCCGGATGCAGCTAAGCACTGCTTCGCTAAATCTTCTTTGATCCTTCATTTTTGGATGACGAAGTTTGCCTTCATTATTCATATCACCACTCTTGCTGCGAAAGGTTACGGGAATCTGTCGATTAAACGCCTTCCTCAGCCTTTGAACAATGATTTTATGCTCACAATTGGTTGTGAACACTAATCTTCTTCGCTCATTGTCCTGCGTGTATCGTTTGAACATCTGTAGGAAATTATTTCCTAACAGAATATCCGCTCCCGTATCATGAAAATACATCGGTGGAGTTTTAACCTTATACCAAGGTGTTTGTCCTGCTCCTCCAATTAATATTTCCACTTCTTTTACTCCTTTGGATAAGAGTAAAACTCTTTTAGAGAAATCTCGGCCAGCGATTTGAGGTAAAATATCCTCAACTTCTTCTGGGAAAACTCCCCTTCTTACTGTGCATATACCTGCACCTGAATCAATATAGGCCGAGAAGTACTCTGCCTTATATTTTTCATATAACACTCCTACTGGAATGTATATCGAGAAAGGACTTGTCATACGATTAGAAGTCTTCTTTCTTCTATCGTAATCATCATCCCTTGGTCCATTGGTTTCCAGGGCTTGAATCTTTCCAAAAAATCCCGCCCTAGAATCAGAACATCTTCTCGTCCTGCTCTGCCTTTAACCTCTACCATAAAACCCCCTAGGTCAAGGGTTCCATTGTAATGGTTAACCTCCGGCTGCTGTAGATAATATAAGACACTACATGGAAAATTATTTTCCCATCTTGTAGCATCAAATCTAGTTGTCATCCCTCTCCATCCCTCTGGACATTTCAGATTGACTGAAACTTGAGGATTCCCTGTGAATTGGGGCTGACTTTCTTGGATAAGTTTCCTCCCAAAGGGTTGAGATATAATTCTATCTCCTTGGAAGGATAGTCTTCCTGAGCTTATCTTAAGACTTTGATCATGTCTTATGACTGGCCTCTCTTGAATTCGAATGTTGACCTCCCTCCTTTGTGGAATCTCCATTCTATCGGGACCAATTGCTGTAGTCACCTTCTTGAAGATATCAGGTATTTCGATAAAAGGCTTTCCCAAGAATAACTCCGTATGATGGGAGTTGGAAAGTGCATACGAAATCTGATATGTTATCGAATAAGGTGTATTTCCCTCATCCAATAACTCCTTCCTTTTGAAGTCCTGATATAGCGTCAGAGCTTTACTGAAACCCGAGTCGTTGAGATTGTATGCAATCTTAGGATATACAATCCCCACAACTTGGCCTGCACAAAGATTCCCCGTGATGGTTCCCATCACCGAATCTTGTAGGTTTCTGATTCTCCTATCACATATGGCTATGTCGATTGGAGCATCAATTCCTGTGAACATCGTGGATTTGAGAACCAGTTGAATTGCTCCGATATGAATCCATCTCATCTTTTCAGCAATTTCTGGTTTAAGTTTCTCCAAATCCTCACGTATGTCGCTTGCTGGAATCAATTGCATCTCCACTTGATTCCCCGTAAACTCGATCGGAAGCGACATCTCTCGTCTAGTGATTCCGTAGACGATATGATGTTTCCTTCTTCCCAAACTGAAATTCCTTAGAACTTCGTCTAGGTTGCTGGCATTAAAACCTTGATACTTCTGAATGTTCAAGGTTTTCTTCATAATTTTGTCGATCAGGTTTGGTGAGATCATCGTTCGACTGGAAAATCCAGTTCGATCCTCTTTCTCCTGATGACAAGACTCAGCTTCAGTCTGAAGATTATGTAGATCCATCAGAATCTCCATCCCTACTAAGAATCTCTTCTTGCTCATATATACTCTCGTCAGAGGGTATATCTTCAAACTGGTATACTTGAACCAATTCTTGGTAGTATATGGCATCTTCGATGTCCGGAGTAGACTCGAACCTTCGCATGCCTCTTTGCTCGTTATCTGGGCAATTTGTTGAAATATGCCCCTTGGCTCCGCAGGTCCAGCAATTACAATCTTTAAAACTTTCATTAGCTCTGGTATGAGCTTTTCTAAAAGTTTTCTTAGCTGGAGTTCTTGAACTGGATCCTTGGAACGAACCCCTGCTTCTAGCTGGTCCGCTTCTTTGTCCAGTTTTGTATGATCTAGCCTTCTGTCTAGACCACATCGTCCTTGGCTTCCAAGATCTTCCTCTTGGATTTCTTTCTTTGGAATAGGGTTGGTACCTATTCTTTCGTCTTTTGGCTATTGATGGCTCGCCTCCAATAACAACTGGAAGATCATTATCTTCACAGTTAAGGTGAGCTGCTTTGTTGATTCTTCGCAGCTTCTTCAGGTTTTTCTGAGCAGTGGCTTGCTGACACCACTCTGAAAGCTTCTGATGTACATAAGACATCCTCTTGGCGATGCTGTCACTGCCCTTGGGGATATAATCTCTTATCATCATCTCCTTCCATGGGCTTGGAAATTTTAAGAAGAAAATTTCCTTCGCGATAGTCTCATCAGCTTTTGACTGATGCTGGTAGATCGTAAAGAGTTGAAGAAATTTATTGAGCGCCTTTGGATCCAAGACTGTGAGTCTTAGATTATATAACGCCAATAGATACTTTCTTCTTTTCTCTCTATCGAATCCCTCGTAATATCCTTCTCCTATGAAATGGTCTTTGAAGAGGACACTCATCCTTCGGATAATCTCCGAGTAGGATTCCACCTCGAAGCATTGATTTCTTACTTCGAGGTGTAATCCTTCCCAGGCGATTTTTACTACGCCTGCGAGACTGGTTTCAAGAATCTTGACCAGTCCTTCTTTGTTAACGTCGAGAGTAGCTGCTGCAATCCGCATTGCTCCTCCCCACTCGTCGATTACTGATTCTCGATCTTTGAAACTGACTTCATCAAGATCAAGCATTACGCCATATGGATGGATGGGATCCAGGGTGGCCTTTCCAACCGGTGAATCTTGGATTCGGGGTTGTCGTCTCCTTCTGGTTCTCTCCATCAGTATGGCTTCGTCTGGTACCGTCGAGGTATATGAGGGTCCAGCATGGAAATCACGAGCTTCTCTCATGACTTCTTCAGGTGGTGGTGGTACTTGCTGATAAAATGGTATCAGAGCCCTAGGTTTATTAAGGAATTATATTTATTTATTGCATTTAATTATTTCCTAACGGAGGAGACTCCAAGAGAAAATATGGATCCGGACACTTGTCCGAGATGCTTTAGTTACAGGAATTTTCTCCAACTATTGGAGATTATGGACAGACAACACCAAGAGAAATATCTCTTTTGGTCCAACAAGTTAGATGAAGGGACTAACGGTCCTTTATCTACCACCGAGAAATCGAGTATCCTCTCCATGATGAGTAGATACCAAGATCTACAGGTAGCCAACCTCTTACTTCAAGGAGAGGTACACCAACAAATGGAAATGGGACATTCAACCCATTTCTAATGAGTCAAGACAGGAGGGAGTTCACTCCGGTCTTCCGAGAAATCGACCCCGATATATCAAAATTCTCGGTTGATTTAAGGGAGATCCAGAAGACGGTACAAAATTATGGCAGCCGCCTAATTAATGTACCCCAAGAGATAAAAAGAATATCAAGTCAACAAGATGAGATCCTAACCATCTTGCAAGATATTCAAAGTCGAGTTGGCCAATTGGAGAACAGATCTCTTCCCGAAAGAAGGAACCGGATGCTATTCCCAGAAGGGCCAAAATATCCTCTACCCGTGAAGGATAAAGGAAAAGATCCTCAAGTGGAAAGATATGTACGATTATTTCAAGGGGAAAAATCATGAGTAACCTTGAAAGAATCGGACTTGAAGATCTACAAGAGTTAGCAGAATCTTTTGCTAATATGAAAATGGTTGATCTCAAGATGAACCAACACCAAGTGGTGCACCATTTTATCCTGACCCCCCAAAAGGGTAGCACAATAAAAGATACC
>JAPKLX010000041.1:614510-650599 GCA_026898415.1 Leonotis leonurus | reverse complement strand
TCACGTGATAGATGCTCAGGGTTTTTTATATGCTCTGATACCATTTTCTGAAGCGCAATTTAATACCAGGATTTAACTCAAAACATGTGAATAAAAGATCAACACGTTCTAATTTCAATAGGTATTATGCTCAAAATTTTTCATAAAAACCTGGTCACTATTCCTAAAAACCCGGTCACTATTCACCAAAACCCGGTCACTATTCATCGACCAGAGTTTTGATATAATTTGAAAACCTGCCGTATTTTAGTTTTTATAACCACTTTAAATTTTATTTTGAGCATCTTACTAATTGAAATCATTTTGAAATACTTAATTATTAACCATATATAATAGAGAAACTTTAAACATTAAAAGATTAAAGCATGGGCAAAATGGTCTTTTTGGGCATATTTCCTATGAATTTTAGAAAGAGGACATTTTCCATGTAATAGTTACAAAATAGGGCATTTTACATAATTATGCCTTAAAATAATAAACAAAAATCTATAAGATAGGTATTATAAATTTTGTCTGACTTTAAAAATAATAATATACATGAAAACGAAAATAATGATATTCCAAATCAATCTATGTATACATGAAAATTAGAATGTAGAATATAAAATATGATTAATATTATGAGTTACTTATAGAAAATAATCATACAAGATAGTTAAAGATAAATAGTAAATATTAACTAATATAATAGTATATAAATTATAGTCATTTTTTAATTTTTGGGACAAAAATACCTTTTAAATACTCCCCTACCGTATCTCCGACATTATAGGTATGATTTTAATGATTCATACCATTCATACGTGATTTGTATGAATAATACTAGATAGGTATGAAAAGTATGAATCATATCTCGCAAGCGGAATTCATATTCAAAATACTAAAAAAGGAAAAATTTGTCGGTTAAAAAAATTCTACCACCAATATCACCAAAAAACTTTATTTCACAACCAAAATCGAAATTACACCAATAAACACACCACTAACAATAACAAATTATCAAAAGTAAAAATCAATCTACATCATCAAAAAAATTTAGACAAATAATATTTAGATATTGTATATGAATAATATGATTTTAGTGATTCATATCATTGATACATGAATTGTATAAATATTAGTAATACATATATATGAAGAGTATAAATCATACCTAGCAAACGAGATTCATACACAAAATGTTAAAAAACGAAAAATCTGCTGATTAAATTTACGAGGGTATTTTATCTCTAATATTCTTATTTTTAATAAAATATTGAAGAGATATTTTAGGTGTGCCACATACGATATCATTAATTTTCTATTTTCTATTAAATAAATAAAGAAGATAAATAAATAAAAGGTACAATTACATTTACAAAACAATAAATATGGGGTGAGAGAGGCTCGAACTCTCGACCTCAGGATCACACATTATAGCTATGAGACCTACGCGCTAGCCAACTGCGCCACCACCCCTTTGTTTTTAAGGGATTTATATTTCTGTATATATAGTTTTGTTTCCTCAGTTTAAGAAAAAAAAATCATTTTATCATTTGTCGTTGCTTTTTTTATACCTTCCAAAAAGTAAATTACATACAAGCGTTTGTTGATATCCAAAAACGTGATTTTGATATATAAATATAATTTTAAAAAAATAAGTATTTAAATTAAATTAGTTCCATATTCATCATGGCATCCAACTTAAACTTACTACTCATTATTAGCTTTGGATTAATGCTAAATGCCCGCCTAAAGTGAGGCAAATAAGAGTAATTAATGGAAAATTCTTTTCATCTATTGTCAACTTTTGGGAAAAGCATTTCATCAACTAGGGTTAAGGTTACTATTTTAGGATTATTAAATGGAAAGAGATCTGATTATAGGTATGCGACAACCAATTAAATAATTCAAAGTTGGTAGTTCTAAATCTCATTCACTTGTGCTGCCCTAAAAAGCAGCAATTATTGTGGCTGTTTTTAAGGACTTTGGAATTTTTGATTCATTGGAACAGCTAACCCAAAATTAGTCTCAAAAAAATTAAAATACAATATTTAGTCCAATCTTTCAACTGCCAAAGTCGACACGTGGCACGAACCCAGATGCATGTTTCCATCTTAAGCGCGACAGACATTATTACGAGCATTGAGACAAAACAAGAAGCATATTAAAATGGAGATTAATTAATCTAATATTAGGGCAGCTAATTAATTAATTTGTTCTTTGAGTGATGTGTTCGGATTTCAGTGGATATGTATAAAGAGTTAGATTATGCTATCTATATTTGGAAAGCAAAAGTCGTAGTAATCAAGAAGAGTTGTACTTTTTACGATAATTATAATGTTTGCTTATAATGTATTCTAATTGCGGGCTTTTAATTAAGGGCATAATATCTAGATAAGAGTAATCAAGTGTTTATTATAATAATGTTAATTTGAATAATTGAACTTAATGCATACGACAAGATGGTCAAAAAACCTAAACCTAAATCCCTCTAGAAGAAATTTTCGATATATATTTAAAAAAATAAATTATATTAAATTTAAATTATGTAGCCGCGTCATGCATGTATGACTCAAACTCGAGACCTATTATCTTAAACATTAATCCCAGTATCAATTAAACTACCTCATGCATGCCAGCTCATTTTTTAACTATAGATGTGCTCATGTATTTAAGTCAAGCTGTGTATTGTAGCATTTTTTTCAGTGGCCTGATTTTTCTTTGATTTTATAAGCTATAAATATTGTACTCCAACATTTTGTAATAACATAAGAAGGCCATGTTATATGTATATATATATTGTATATATCTTAATCTTGCATGATTTATCATTGTTTGTGAACATTGAAAGAACATAAAAGACTCAAAATTTAACAAATTAAATGTATTATTTAGTATCCAGATCATACCTAATAAAATTGTTTTATGTTAATTCCGCAAGTATAGTGACAATTAATATATACACTAGTATAAGTTAATTACAAGTAGTATTTGTAGGTAAAGTGGTGACAGATATCCATAGTATAGTGACAATTAATATAAACTATTGTTTGAATCGTATAATTCTTTTTATTACATTTAATAGATCCAAATCTCGTGATTTCATCTTGAGAAGGACATGTGGACGACATATATTAAATGACGAACGAGTTCAACAAAAAATAACAATAATTTAATAAAAATAGTATTTTTTGGTACATAATTAATTATGCTTAAAAAGTGACCCATACCAATCAACAGGAAATCTTCGCATATAGTTGACGAAGTCATTTGGCCTTCACAGACAATTTAATCAATTAAGCTAATAAGATAATTTATTGAAAATATTAATTATTGTTCTCTAACAATTCTGAAATATTAATAAATTTATATATATGGTCCATGCATGATGTAATTGTTACGTGCATGAGCATGAGATGTCACCTAAATATTCATAAAATAATTCCCTCAGAATCAAATCTAATCTTGAGTTATATGGAGAACGTGTTTGTGAATGAATGGTCGTGATAATGTATATAATTGATATGTTTGCTTTGGAAAAACTAGTTGGTATTAATCGTATTAACTGTGATTATTTTGGACTGGTATCACTTTTGACATATTTGATAAGATTTGGAGTATTTTAAATCTTAATGTTTATTAAAATATTTGATAAATTTGCAAGTTAAAAACATCATGTTTTCTATCAAAGTTTTTGTTGGTCTTAAAAGAGTAGTACTGTACTGGTGTATATAGGATGAACACACAAACTTTCAATTTCGACAATTGTTTTGAAAAATCGAGAAGTTAGTTAAGAGTGAGTGAACTGTTCAGGCAAATTCTCGAATGAGCTAAAAAATAGCAAGTCAACTGACATACTCAATGCAAAGCGTTATAAGCCAGTTGAACATATAACTTAGAATTCGTGGGAAGAAATTTGGTGTTTAGTTGGTTACTTTTATATTTAGAAAATTAAAGGTACATGAATTTTTATCACGGTTCAAAAAAACGTTTTTTGAACATACAATCCGTACTACTTTGGACCCTACTTTAAAAATGATATAACAAAATTTCTAATTAACATAAAGATAAAAAAAGTATAAAATTCTTATTCTTTATTTATATCATTTGGTATCATGCATTTTACATATATAGTCCACTTCCACCCTATGAGTTTCCTTATTCCAATTATGTGGGTTCAAATCATAAGCATCTTCAACACCATTGGAACAACATTGATAGCATAGAATATTTTCTTTGAATTTTTATTAAAAGTGTGGATGACTTCATAATATAAACCATGACTTTATCAAAATTTAAATGTGAGTGATTGAAACACGCTCTTTTATTCTTGCCTCAATACATGAAATTCACATGCCTAGCTCTCCATATGTTACTTTTCCTTGAAATTTTGTACAATCTGCATCAAAGTAAGAAAAAGAAAATATAGAAACAAACCTAACCAGACAGTAAACAAAATAAAATTAAATGAGCGAATAAAGAAAAGGTGCTTGATCACACTACTTTCTTATTGTATACTGAGTAATTAATTTTGTTAACTATTCCCTATATATTTATAGGAATGGACTACATCAAAATGGTATCCCATTGAGAACTCTCTCGCGATTAAAATTCTTAATCTTGAGTCATGAATGGTGAATATGAATTTTTAAACATGAATTAAATATATGTTAGGTTCGAAAAATTAGTACAAACGAGATTGAATGTTCTATTTTGATATCACATATTTAGCTTGTTTTTGGTGTGTTTTTAGTTCATGTTTAGTTGTGTTTAGTTTTTAGTTTGATTTGATTTTGCGTCTTTTTAGTTCGTGTTTATGCCGATTTTGTTGCTCTGGTGTTGGATGTAGGATGATGAAAATAGGAGTTGATTGGAGTTTAAATGATGCCGAATGTGCCGAAGATGCAAAGTCAAGCAAGGTAGCGTGAGTCGAGGAGTGCACGAAGCGGAAAAGAGAAGGAAGAAACGAGTCTGGGGTCCTGGGGAGCAGAAATCAGCGCTTCAGAGAGCACAGGCCAGCGACCGTTGGGCCTGCTTAAAAAGCGTGATCATGCTGGCTACTCAGCGGTCGTTGGACGCATTAAAATGACAGTTTTTTCACGCGATTTAAAGAGAAAAACAAGAGCACATCTGATGGACACAACCTACAACTGATAGATTAGCATTTTTTAGACTTTAGAACTCTCTCAAAAACTGTAGTTATTGTAATTTAATATTGGGAAGAAGGATTAATGGAGGAGATTGACTGCTTGATTCCCAGATTGTAATCGCTAGTAAGTATGATTATGTGCAGGTTTGAGTAGTTGATTCTCCTCTAGGTTTTGAATTTATGAATTGATTGTTGATGTTTAGAATTATTCATGCTTGTTGATTGGATTGTGCTTGCTTAATTGGACCGACTGATCACCTTTTCAATTCCATAGACACTTGTTGAGGTCGAGAGATAATTCTAGTGTCGGATCAAGGTCTAATCAATATCGGTTTGAATCAGAAGCGTATAAACTGAGTGTTCATTTATTTATCTTTGAATTCTTAATTGTGTGACTTAAATACGTGAGTTATAGCCACAGTCTAATTATAAATGCGAAGGCTATTAATTAGATAGCTCTTAGGAATTCTTGAATAGTAAATGAATGCATGAATTAATCTTGACATGAGATGATCGATAAAGATATTCGAAGCCTAGACCCTTTATTCCGGATTCCCATTATTTAATTTACTGTTTGATTATTTAATTCTAGTTAACCTTATGAATTATATTTTGATAGAATGTTTAGGATCTCTAATTGTTGTTCTCTAGCACTTTAACTAGGAATGTCTGCTAAGCCTTCCACGAGATTCGACTTAGGGTTAGCTTAGCACGTATTATAAGACTCGTTTAATTGCGAGAACTTAGACACACGTTTTAGGTTGAACAAATTTTGACGCCATAATAATTCGGAGTTGTAACGAAGGAGAACGAGCCAAAAAAAATTGTTGTGCAAGATGTAACAATTTCGTATATGGCAATGCTCTCCCGTTCTTTCTCCACTCGTTTTTTGCCCATAACTCCTAGGAAGCTCCCATCCGGTTTCCTCGGCTTCGTTCCGCTTAGCATCTTCGGCATTTCCGGCATAATTTAAACTCCAATCAACTCCTATTTTCGTCATCCTACATCCAACACCAGAGCAACAAAATCGGCGTAAACACGAACTAAAAAGACGCAAAATCAAATCAAACTAAAAACTAAACATGAACTAAAAACACACCAAAAATAAGCTAAACAACTCCCCCACACTTAAACATTTTCTTGTCCTCAAGCAAAATCCAATCACAATACATCGACTCAAATCAAAGATTAACACATAAGCCCAACCACCATGCATATCTACAATACAAGACTTAAACTAGATTCGATTCTCAATCGTATTCGGTCACTCAATCAAGACGTAGTGTTGCCCGTTGCTAAGTTTATTAACATGCACACGATCACGATGTACACACATCTCACATTTTCCTATCATTTACATATCCAATTCCCTCTTTATTAACGCCCTTCTCGCATTTTATTACTTTTTTTTGAAGAGTTAATACTCTTTCTATTCTTTCTTTCTTTTCTTTTTTTTTTCATTTTTTTTAATTCAAGGGAAACTGAATATACAAACTCTAGGGAATAGTCACTCGTAATCCGAATCATGATCGATATACACGCCAACTAGCAAAGCAACATGTTCCACTTAAACATCTTAACCACACAACCTAGCCCAATTAAGAACCAAAACTAATCTAAGTCTACCACCATTCACAACACATACCGAGGCTCACATGTTAATACTCGACAATCATCAACACAAAACATCGAACAAGCAAGACAACGTGCATATGATCAAGATTGGTGAAACATGCAAGAAAGAAACACATAGGAAGCCCTGCTAAGCCTTCCACGAGATTCGACTTAGGGTCAGCTTAGCACGTACTATAAGACTCGTTTAATTGCGAGAACTTGAACATACATAATAAGTTGAACATCTCACTTATTGTGTCTTATAGATATTACATTAAATCACTAGACAAAATAACATATATTAAGACTCATAATAAAAAAAATAGGGGGCTATTGGCTTATAATACTGTAGTTTTATTTAAAACTCTAAATCGAAGAAAAATCACAACCATAAAGAAAAATTCAGTAAATGATAAATTTTTACAATCACACAATATTCATCTTTCTCTTCGCCCGACTCCCTAGAATAAATTTTACCGAAATTTAATCACAAAATTATAAATTAGTAATTGATGCTATTAAGGACCACTGAGCTTCTTAAATAGTTTAAGAAACTCATCAATCTTTCATCACAAACTGATATGGGACAATATTTTTATTTTAACATATGAAATATTTGAATAATCTTCATTTTGTTAAAATAAAAGAAGACATCATTATCTTTAACAGACAATCACGATTCTTAATGTAAATAATAATCATCCTCGAAAGAAAATAAACATACTCCAGCATATGATTAGAATACTTAGAATAAACTATTCTAAGAATTTCATTCGGCATATATATGTCGAAAAAATCTTCATAAAATTTATGGTGCAACCTTCTAGCTCTTGGCCATCTTAGAAGTTCTTCAGTCAACGACATAATTTCACCACACCTGTATTCATGTCAAACCAATGCACATGTGGTCCAACTAATATTGTCACTAGGGGTGAGCAACGGTTCGGTTCGGTTGAAAATCGAACCAAAATTCAAAAACCAAATTAGTTACAAATTAAAACCAATCCGACCAAATTAATTACAAAACCAAACCAATCCAAACCGAAATTTAAAATTCGGTTTTTGGTTATCCAAAATTTTTAATTGTATATATTTTTAAATGATAATATCTTTGTAATTTGCACCCGAAAATTGATACTGATCAAGTTTTTTCAACAAAAAAAGTTGTTCAATAACGTATATGATAATTTACATTAATATTGAAAAACAATTTAATATATTTAGACACTTTCAATTTTTAAGTTCACTTATTCATATTTTATATGTTTTGTTTTGTTTACTTTACTTTTACTTGTATGTTTTAGTTTTATGCTAATTCTTTAGAATGTGGAACTTTTGATATAAAATGAGATTTTGTAATAAATATTATTTAAGTTTAAGTCATTTATATATTTATTTATTTATTATATTTTATAATATAATAATTAATATATAATAAATTTGGTCAGTTCGGTTTTCAACCAAACCGTTTTACTAAAAACTGATCCGAACCGGAAAAATTCAATTTCGAAATACTAAAACCAAACTTAATCCGAATATTTTAAAACCGATCCAAACTGACCAAACATGAATAGTTCGGTTTGGTTTGTCGGTTTGGTTCGATTTTTGCTCACCCCTAATTGTCACATCCTTTTTCCATTAAAATGGGACATGCCATCAGACACATAATGTATCACAAAATATTGAGAAAAGTTATAAGAGTTTTGATTCAAATTTCAAAATTTTCCCTAAACAATGATATGAGTCCAAGACCTTTTAGTCTAGCCTAGACTTGCTTGAGCAAAACTCATTATTAGGGATTTTACATTTACAAGTACTCTAACATTGAAAGACTGAAAGACAAAAACCTAAAGTTTCAATCAATGTATATTCAAGGACATCAAATTGTATAGTTGTATTGAAAGTTAGACCTTGATGTTTCGAAACTGAAAAAATATGCACTGAAAGTCAATATGTCATAAGAGTATTAAGGTTGTCTTCCAATTTTGAAATCAATCTTGAACTGAATTTTAAGTTCAAAAAGGGCTACATTAAATGTCAAATGAAAGTACAATACATTTTTTTTTTTATTTTAGAAAAAATCTCATGGTTGCCTTAGAAGATCATTTTGGAGACACCAAATATAAAAACAAGTACAAAAGTTGCAATATGAAGAAATTCAAAGCTCAATGAGCCGATCCCCTCAACGAATATATTTTAAATGAGTCATGTAAATATATCAATACTTCAAAACTTCTAAGATAAATGTTACTCTACGCTATTAAATGAACAAACATTTAAACGCACTCAATCTATCAAACTTTCTAAGTTTTAAACTATCATATTTCAAATCTTAGCATACTTTGTATACAATGTGTTTTATCTATTTTCGGTCTCGTTTCTCTCGTAAGTTAGTCTATATTATCGCTTGTTGTCGTTCGATTTGATGCATTGGGTATTATATATGTTACATTTTAGGTAAAAATTGACACACGAAGTTGACAATGTTCGAGAAGAGAAACGAGGTGAAAAGACGAAAAAAATGGTGGAAAAGGCAGAACGCAAGCCTAGCGGTCGCTAGCCCCTAGCGACCGCTGGCTTGAGCCACGAGGGAGAGACATAACATGCCTAGCGACC
Source organism: Leonotis leonurus (assembly GCA_026898415.1). NCBI lineage: Eukaryota > Viridiplantae > Streptophyta > Magnoliopsida > Lamiales > Lamiaceae > Leonotis > Leonotis leonurus. The sequence goes on along the minus strand of JAPKLX010000041.1, from coordinate 641,238 downwards.
GCTGGCCCCTGGAATGTTTTGAAGACAAAACAAATGGGTAGCGCTCGCTACCCCCCTAGCGGGCGCTACCCCATTGCAGCAGTTTCTCAACTAGCGAGCCAAGGTAGCGCTCGCTGCCCCCCTAGCGAGCGCTACCCTGGCGCAATCTTTCGCACCTATTTAAACGCCCACGCGTGGTCCTTCATAGAGACTACTTCACGTTTTTTTACTTCTAGTCTAGGGTTTAGACCACGAGAGAAAACGCTTTAGCTTAGTTTTTCTTTAATTGTTCGTTCCTTTCAATTCGAAGTTGTGGATTCGTTCGTGATTCAAACCCGGTAATTCTTAATGCATTATTTTTCCGTTCAATCAGTGAGTTCTTTTATTGCTTTCTTTAATGCTTTATAAATTATTTTCTTCTTGTCCTGCCTTTGATTAATTTCCAAATTCTTTATCCAAACATTTTCAACTATGTTAATTAATCAATTCAAGGCATGTTTAAATTTTATTTCTTCAATTCTTCATTCTTAGATCTTGGGTTTAATTGCTTTCTTAATTCTTGCCTAGGTAATTCGTATTTTAAATTCTTATATTTCATTCGCCTAGATAAATTAATTAGATTAGTTAAAATATCAAAACTCCTTCTTTAATTGCTTTCTGTTCTACAACATAGATAAAGCCCTGCTTAGCCTTCCTTGAGAATACGACTTAGGATCAACTTACCTCTTTACAACAAATTCGTACTCTTGCGAACATTTTAATATAATAAATTGGAAGTATATTGACTGGAAACATTCCTCGTGCCCGATACTGAGTCCCTTTATCGGACAGTGGGTCTGGTCTAAACAACGCCACGCACTACAATTTAAAATATGTTGGAACACAATGTAAATCTTTAGGTATTCCTTAAAGAATTAGAACACTATCGTGTAACGGACTAGATCCAGTTCAGAAGTTAATCTTCAAGCTAGTAGTGATCAAACTCAAACGTCTACTCAACACTGTAAATTTGATTATTAAAGACACAAAAATATCGTATTTAGTAGAAAATAATCTATTCACATCGATAATCGTGGACATATGAGTTGTCATCTTCAAACCACACAACTCAATCACTTATGTCAATCATTTATCGCTTTCATTTTCTGATTAATTGTGCTAACAATTGTAAACACATCTTAAATTGAATACTAATTAACTGCAAAGTGAAACTTTAAGTCTAAGGCTTCAATTTTCTGTTTAAACAAATTTTCAGTAAACCACCAACTTCTGCAAATACTTCAGTAGATATATTAGTCCAATAGTCCACCACTCAGTGTAGACTGTAGAACTACTATCTAAACTTAACACTCTCGTTTGAACCTCCCTTCGGTACAGAATCACATACATTGAATTAACAAACTAAAACAAAAATTTGTAATTGGTGTATTCTCTCGTATATTAGATATTTTGTATCGGCACCAACATGATGTTAGTTTCTTGTTCACAGCTATCTACCTACACTGCTCCACTTGTACAACACCTCGGTGCTTTTGAGTCAAGTTATGGTGAAATAAGAAAAGAACATTAATGGAAGCATTAATTTCAATCTTTTTTCGTGGATAGAAAATTAAATGGGATCATTGTTGCACTATTGTTTTCTGCACGTTCATGTTCTATAATTAAATTTATTATTTTAATTAATAATTTTTTAATAATATAGTGAATTGGAATTAATAATTATTTAAATATTATATACTATAATTTTATATTTATGAATCTTAAGAATCAATTAAAAGTAACATTAAGTGTCAAGAATTAATGGAAAATATCAAAATAATCATTTTAATATAAAAAAATCCAAATTTTAACCACTTAAAATTTTAATAATAAAATAATAATCATGTTGTATTTAAATTTCTTAATAACCATATTTTTTTAATCTATAGTTAATTAATGGAATGATATTTCTGATAAAAAGTAATGAGGTTTATAATTTTTTGTATTTATAATTATTATTTGAGTTTAGTATAATAAAATGATTACATAAATTAATTCAACATAAAATTATATATATTATATTTAGATGCGATGAATTCTAGTAATAGTAAATATAAAATTAAATTAAAATTTAATTGTGGAGGTGTGACAAAAAAATGGAATATTAAATATGATTTGATAGAAAACATGTAGTGTGACTTTTATGACACATGACTTACAATATGCGTCAACAAAACTAAAAGGAGAGTTGTAAGTTGTAAGTAGTAGTACCATTAATTGAGTAATAGACTAGTCACTAGACAGACTCCTTCAATAAACCAATCCAATGCCTCCAACTTAAATCACGCAAGTACCCTCAAAATATCTGATCCTAAATCCACGTGGCGCAATCTGGCGCTCCGATCACCACCGCAGGCTTCCACGTGCCCCCTTCTGGAACTTCCACCACCGTACACGGTGCCCCAGGCGTGGAACCCTAGGTGCCCCTCTTTTGGCGCCCGTAGTCGCCACATACCCTCTTCTCATTGGCTTCCATAGAATGGGCCCCACGCCCTCCCCTCCTATTGGTTCCTCATGCCTACTCTCTAGTGGGTCCTACCTCCCGCCTCAGCGCCACGTACCTCCCTCCACCAATCACCTCTCTCGCACGTACGAGGCTTTCTTTATAAATGAATCCACCCCTGGCACCTTTCATCGTACTACAACCATTCTCTCGCCATTTCTAGGGTTTCTTTCATCTTTTACAATTATTATTATTAGATTTTGAAACAAGTAAAAGAAAAAAGAATAGATAATAATAGAGAAAAAAAATGGATCAACGGGGAGGGTGCTGTATAGCGCAGTACGCCGGGGGTGCGTACGATATCTCGAAGGTGGATAGGATAATGCTGAGGTTCCGCCCCATAGCGCCGAAACCGGCTTCCACTAACGGATCTCTCTCCGGCGGTGGAACCAGCGGCTCCTCACCGGAGAACAGCACTGCACCGCCATGCGTGACAACAGGGCGCCGGAAGAGGAGGCATGCTGCTAGTGGTGCTAGTAAGAGGTGCGGCCGGAGGAAGAGGAGGTGTTCCCCGGAGAACACCGACTCCGGCGGATCGGTGAGCGGTGGAGAGAGGGAGACGATCAGGACGCTGCCGCTTCTTCCGGAGGCGCCTGACGTGAAGGCGGCGGCGGCTTCGAAGCATAGGTTTCCGATATGGCTGAGCTTCGAGAACGGTGGGAGAGGAGGGGGTGAGGCGGCGGCGGCGACTACTGGGGTGGCGGAACGGCGAGTTTCCGTATCCTCATGTGTGAAAGTCGAATGCGTGACGGACACGTGGCAGGCGAATCTGTACCCATATGGGGTGATGGACGCGGAGAGGGTGAGGAATTTGGAGGCGGACACGTGTCCAGGGTTCGTGACTGACGGTATGAACAGGGTGAGGTGGACGAATACGGCGTACAGGCGGATGGTAGCGGCGGAGGGTGAGGTGGCAGTAGAGGAGGGGGTGGCGTTACCGTGGGGGAGTGCGGGGTTCACGTGCAGGGCTAGGTTGGTCACGTGCGGAAAAGAGAGGGTGTCCAAAACGGTGCCGTGTGACGTGTGGAGAATGGAGTGCGGAGGGTTTGCATGGAGACTTGACACAGAGGCGGCGCTCTCACTCTCGCTCTAGATTAGGTAATTAGGTTAATCAAATGGATTAAGCGCTACTTAATCCATCCTAATTATTACACTAGTCTCACTTTCTCTCTGTAAATTGTGAATACTTGTTTGATCTTCCTACTTACTTCTTTTTCGTTGTCCCAGTTTATGACATGAAAGAGTGTTTTGTCTAATTAATCTTCGATTGTCATGACTACAAATATAATGAAATATGGTTTTATTCCTGAGTTATTCCATTCTCGATAGTCTCGAGTAAATTCGTTTAAATCTAAATCTACCTAGTGGATTAAGATCATTTAATAATGCTACTTAAATTTGAGTATCACATATTCGTTCTCGTTCTCTTGTCAATTATCTGTAAATTATCTTTAATAACTAGGAGGTAGGAAGTAGAAAATATTTAAAATGAAGAATAATATATATAGTTGTTTTCCTTTTGAGGAAAAAGAGAATTGTCATATGACTTTAATTACCCGCGCTCGAATTGTAACTTTCTTTCATGTATAATTCAGCTGTATGGGTGTATTTCTTTTAGCATGTGGTATATGTGTCGGTGGACGTATGAGAGAATATAATACATTAATATATTAGATGTTATATATATATATATATATATATATGATAGGGTATATCACTCTGTTCTCATCAAAAGATGACATATTTCATTTTGGGACGGATGCATATTCTTTTTTAGGATGTTTTATTTAAAGAGAAGTATTTCCGAAAATATTAGAGAGATATTTTCTAAAATAAAAATAATAAGAAATGTAAATGATACTCTCTATGTCCCACTTCATTAGTCTCACTTTGACCAAAAAACTATCATATATTCGGTCAAAGTGAGACTAATGAAATAAAACGGAGTAAGTAATTAGAGTTCAATTACTACAACACTTTAAAGTCTAACTAAAGGCTTCTTAATTCGGGTGTCGAAAAGAAATGTCACTTTTTGTAGAAGATGAAATGGTATAATAAATGTGTCCATTCAATATAAATTTATAAACTTTTCATAATTAATTTTTTTTTCTTATAATTTACCTCTTTCTCCTACTAAATGCGGCTACAAGGGAGTCGGCACGAAGTTTAAAAAAGTCAACTATTTTGTTTTACAGAAGCAAGAGTAATGTATTTTAAAGGTAATTTTTTTTTCTTTTTAGAAAATTGACTATTCTGTTGCTAGGGTGGGTTGCTGGGGTGTTGCTTCTAGCTTCGGTGGAGATTGATCTGGCTGGCTAGTGGACTGCTCCATCTAGTCCCCTTCTAGACCTCCCATGGCCACATCCTGATCAGTCTCTTCATCTGATCCTGTCACACTTGAGTAAATTAAATGTCATTTTATCAGCATAAAATGGCTTGAGGTCTACCTTCAGCAATCTGGCCTCATGTTTCATCATTGCTAGAATGAGTTGATGGTATTCTGCCCGCACTTCACCAACAGTGCTTGCTTGCAGTAAGTTGAGCAAGGTGGCTTCCTCCTTCTTCAACTCTTCCATCGATCTGGTTTGGAGCAGAGCGTCAAAGATGTAGTACTCGCTGTCCTTGACCAACAAGTAGAACTTGACTCTCTTGGCTGCTCCAAGACTCTCGGGCAACATATGAATACCTGGAAAATCTTGAAGCACAGAGTGATCTGCTTCATTTTCCAGTAGGTTAATCACTCCTTCTGCTTGCTTTTTATTTTCTTCTTCCTCATCAGCGGACTCAGCTTCTTCCTCTTCTTCCTCACTGATCCTCTGCATTCTGTCAGGTGAGGGTGTTGTTGTTCTGGCAAGAGAGAAATCCTTCTCCTGATTTGGATTGTAGCTGGATTCTGGTTCAACAAATGTCGGCACCTCAGTTTGTGGAGGAATATGACTTTCTAGTTGTTGAGCCTACTCAGCTTGTTGTGGACTGACTCGATTTGGTTGAGTCATTTCTGGTTCTAGTTGAAGAATGTCATCTGTGTCTTGTGGAATTTCTTCAGTGGGTGGTGGAGAGTCGTGTACTTTCCTCAATTTGCGCCTCTTCTGTTTTGGCTAGTGAGAGGTGGAAATGTCTGTGTCGATGGAACTTGTCCTCTTGGCAGGTGGTTTGCGTGTTGCTTTCTCTTTCTGCACCTTCTCCTTTGGTGCCTTTTCCTTCTGTTTCTCCACTGCTCTGGTTGGTGGTATCCAGATCGAATTTGAACCACCCATCTTCAATAGTGCAGCATGGTGCACTTCATATGTAACCTTGTTGAACAAGGCTGGAGTGAGTCCCAAAGACATCTCTATCTGGTGTTGGTCTTTAGGAATAGTAAATCTGGTGTTGAACTCTGTGGCGTCCTCCCAGACTTGCTGCTTGAAGAACTTTTCTACCATGAAACTAATCTTGGTAGAATGCCTCAAGTTCCTCCTGACCTCCACAGAAACAATGTTCCCTCGGGCGTCCTTAGTGTATTTCATAAGCTTGGCCTCCTTTGCCAATAGATCGAACATGATTATGCTCCAATTAACTTTGAGATTCAGAACAACGGCTGTGAGAATCCTGAACTTCTCTGGGGTAACTTGATCGTAGGATCCACTGTGGTTGAGAAAGATCCTTTGAACAAATTCGAATATCAGCTTGTAGCCAGGTTGAAGTAGGGATCTCTGGAACATTCTTCCCGTGTATGACATAGGAATCACCATAACTTTCTCCACCGCTTCCTGAAGTTAATCATATGTGATATCATCAAGTGACATACCTTCATCCTTTAGGCGGTATGCTTGATTAATCATGGCGAGGGCGTTGTAGGTAGTCTTGCTCGTCCTATCTCCAATGGGCATCAGCGCATTGGCCTCGTTATCTTCCTTCTCATCTTGCCATGTCAAGTAGAATGTGGCTGCCTGTTTTGCCAAGTACATGTTGGGATGGGAGGTAACAATATTATGGAATCCTACAATAACAAAGATATTCTAGTGGATAACATATAACCATCAGTTATGTGAGCAGCATATAAGACATATTTAAAAGAATATGAATGGCGCAAAGGTGAATATGTATAGAAGTTATCCAAACAGTATATTGAACAAACATATATCAATAAATAAAACACTATACAACAAGATATATCTCCAGATACAGAACTCATAATAAATCTCTAATAGATGCTATTAATAAGATGAAGAACTTTATAAACCTTTGCAGCGCTTAACCATGGCGAAAATTTCATCCAGTTTGCGAAAACCGTGAGTTTCAAAAACAGCAAATGGTTCAGGGGAAAGAAATTTCTGAACCTCAGTGACATGTTGCAAAAACAGAGAGGTTTGAGGTGTCATGATCAAATGAAGTTTGGAGTTTTTGAGAAAAGCTTGCGAGAGAAAAAGAGTTCTGGGAATGCTTAAGTGCTTAAGGAAGAGTAGTGCTCAGTGCGATGAAAGTATAAGGTGAACAGTTTAATGCACGTACGACACATATATATAAGAAAACAATCGGCAGCTCAGATGAAGGTGATAAGAATTTTAAGGTTGGATGAGAATCTCCCTTTTTAGGTTTTCCCGCTTCATCTTTCCATTTTGCCGCCTTGTGTTGCGTTTGATGCACGCGCTAGATCCTAGGGTTGTAGGATGGAGCGTGTAAATCTTCTTATCCACTGCAACTTTCCTTATTCCTTTTCTTGCAGAAATTTCCTCGATCACAGTTTCCAAAGGTGTGCTAATCATCATAATTATGGAAGATTTAGCAAATCTATGTCAGAAAATAACTTTATAGACCATAGTTAGGGCGGTAATTAATGTCAGAGACGTTTCTAATTTCCAAGTTCCCCCTAGACTAAGTAATCGTTTATTGGAAAATTAATTTCCACGTGGCATTGTTGTATCTCCGTCATCTTCTGACATATGGTATTTGTATCAATCTGGTATCGTTTGATTTATACTTCCATCTGGTAATGTCTTATGTTCTCACTTTGTATTCTCTAGTTTTCATTTTGCTCATGCCAATCTGGTTGATAATCTGGTTTTGCACTTTGCATCATACTCTCATCAGTGATATAGTAATCTGGTTTTCATAGCTAGTGCTTCTGTTTTTCATCGTTCTGCTACATGATCTGGTTATGTCAATCTGGTATTGACTTGATTCTTTCATCTAGGTTTAGCAATCCTAACTTTCCACATAACATCTTGAATCTTTCTTCCGGTAAGGCTTTCGTCAAAATATCAGCACGTTGTACATCAGTATGTATCTTCTATATCCAGATGTGTTTCCTCTCCACATGATCTCTAATGAAGTGATGTCTCACATCAACATGCTTGCACCTTGTATGGAGTACTGGATTCTATGTTATAACAATGGAACTTGAGCTGTCACAGAATATGAGTATCTCCTTAACATCGATCTCGTAGTCCTTCAATTGCTGCTTCAACCAGAGTATATGTGCACAACAGCTTCCAACCGCCATGTATTCTGCCTCAGTTGTTGATGTAGCAACATATATTTTTTTCTTTGAAAACCAAGAGATTAACTTGCTTCCAAGAAACTGACATGTTCCAGAAGTAGACTTTCTGTCCAATTTGCATCCAGCATAATCTGAATCAGAGTAGCCTGTTAACTCGAAATTGTCCTCACATGGATACCATAATCCAATGTGTGTTGTTCCTTTAAGATATCTGAGTATCTTCTTGGTAGCTTCCATATGAGACTCTTTAGGGTTGGTCTGGTATCTAGCACATACTCCAACTGCAAAAGTAATATCAGGTCGACTTGCGGTTAAATATAGTAGAGAGCCAATGATACCCCTATATTGAGTTATATGTTTGCTGATTTCCATTCTGGGTCTGGATCTATCTTCCCGTTAGTTTGCATTGGAATCTTGACAGGTTTGCTATCATTAAATCCAAATTTTATGATCAGATCGTTGATATACTTTGATTGACAGTGATACCTTCTGGTAACTGCTTCACCTGCAAACCTAGAAAGAAATTCATCTCGCCCATCATGGACATTTGATATTTATTCTTCATTAGTTCAGCAAATTTATCACATAGATAAGCAGATTGTGATCCAAATATGATATCATCAACGTATATCTGGACTAAAAGGATATGTTCTTTGACTTTGATTATGAACAACGTCTTGTCAACAGAACCTCTTCTGAATCCTGACTCCAGTAAGAACGTTGATAGTGTTTCATACCACGCTCTGGGTACTTGTTTCAAACCATATACAGTTTTAGCTAATCTGTACACCTTCTGGTCTGGGTTTCTTTCTTCAAAACCCGGTGGTTGTTCAACATACACTTCTTCTTCAAGTATACCATTTAGAAATGCACTCTTGACATCCATCTGGTACACCTTGAATCTCGTGTATGCTGCATATGCTAGAAACAGTCTGATTGCTTCCAATCTGGCAACTGGTGCGAATGTCTCATCAAAATCAATGCCTTCTTGTTGACTGTATCCTTTTGCAACTAATTTGGCTTTTTTTCTGACGACTTCACCATTTTCATCTCGTTTGTTTTTGAACACCCATTTGACACTTATTACTCCCTGGTGTCTTGGTCTGTTTACAAGGTACCGGACTTGATTTCTTTTAAACTCGTTGAGCTCTTCTTGCATAGCAATAATCCAATCTGCATCTTGTAGCACTTCATAAGCATCAGATGGTTCAACATGAGATAGATAACAGCTTAGTAGAGTGTTTTCTCCATGCATTCTTCTGGTCTTCACACGATCTGATGGGTTCCCAACAATATGTTCTAGAGGATGATGTTCTTGTATCCATCTCCTTCTGCTGGACATCTCTTCTTCTGATATCTCAGGCTCATGTTCTTTTGTTGGGTCCTCAAATTCAGGGTGTTCTGTTGAAGATGCTTGAAAAGGATTTTCAACTTCTGCTTCTTCAACTTTAATCTCTTGATTATTGTCTCAGCTGTTGATATCTCTGGATTCTTCAGGTTGATCTTGAGATAGTTCATTATTACCTTCTTCCACTGGTTCACTACCTTCTGGTGGAATCAATCTGGTTTGGTCCAGATTGATATGTTATGTACCCCCTTGCTGTGAGCTGGTCTCAGCACTACGTTGAACCTCAATCTCATTCTCTTCTATTGTATTCCTGATTAGAATGTCTTCTAGTAGTATCCCTTCTATTTTCTTGTTGTTAATCTGGTTGTGAACCTGTTCATTTCCTACTTCTCTGTATTCAATAATAGTTTCATCAAATACAATATGAGGTGTTACCTCCACAATATGAGTATTCTTGTTGTAAACCCTATAAGCTTTACTAACATCAGAATATCCTAAAAATATTTCAGGGTCAGCTTTACTATCAAAGGTTTTCAACTGAGATTTCTCATTATTATGGATGTAAGACGTACAACCAAAAGTACGAAAATACTGTATCCTGGGCTTTCTGTTATTCCAGACTTCATATGGTATTTTCCCGTGTCTGAGAGTTATCACCGATCTGTTCAGTGTATAACAGGCCGTGTAGATGGATTCAGCCCAAAACTTCTTGGGTAATCTGGTTGCATTAAGCATGGTGCGAGCTGCTTCCTTCAGTGATCTGTTTCTTCTCTCAACCACTCCATTCTGTTGAGGTGTTCTTGACGCAGATGTCTGGTGTGTGATTCCCATCTGGTTGCAATAATTCTCAATTTTTTGATTTTTAATGGGACGATTCAATAAAGAAACGTGATCACATTTAGCGGGAAGGAGTACTAAATTTTGTTATTAATATACAATTAAATTTTGGTAGTCTTCCAAAAAAAAATATTCTATCGAAATTTGGTTAAATCAAAATTGGGATGACCTCCACGTTATCAATTAGATTGATGGTGGACTCTTTATATCTTCACGTTAAACAAACTTTCAGCATACTTCTAATTCACAAACAATGATAAATCTTACTAATATAAATTATTATCTATTTCAAAATATGGACAAAAGTTAAAATAGTCTCTTTGATAAAGAAAAAATATATCATTTAAAAATAAGGATAATAAGTTAAAATAACCATTTTGATATAACAAATTTAAAATTTAACTATTTAAAATATTATATTAAAAAATGTTCTGTATTTAAGTTTCCCCAAATTTCCCTACATAACCTTATTTTGTAAGTCGTAATTTATTAAAGAAAATATATTGTAGTTACAGTTAAGTACGTAGTTAGATTTATAATTTTTTATATTTATAATTATTATTTAAAGTTATTATAATAAAATAGTTATTAGAAAAGTAAAACTAATAAATAAAAGATACTAAAATTTTTTAATTTTAAATTTAAATATGAAATGCACCTATTTTATATGAGAAAAATTTTCTTTTGTAATCATGCATGTGTGCATATATTGCATAGATTAATATAAACCCATAAACAAATTCTTCATACAATAATTTAGTTTATGGCCATTTCTAAATTTTACATTTTAAAATAAATATTGTTATTTTAAAAAAAATGAATAATTTTATTAATTAAGCTTTAAAATCTGAAGAAGATAACGGAGAATAGAAGGGTACGTGTACCTGGGACAGGTGGCCACTTACTGTCCGAATATCACATGCATGTTTCTTTACTTCCTTTTTTAATTTTCCGTTTATCCTTTTTTTTTTTTGGTCTTTTCTGTTCTTACCCACAACCTGAAAACCACCCCCATGTTCCCCAACCCCACCATTTAATTTCAGTTTTACTTTTTCATTTTGTAGTATCTAATTAACTGACTTTGGATGTAATAATACTTATAATATGTGTTATGCTTCACATCTCATTCTTCAATTGATCCAACAATATTATACCTGCCACTCTATTTTATTAATTATAATTTTATTCTTTACATTTTTACGTACTCAATCATATGCTTCCTTGAATAATGCAAACACATACCTACACGCACATAAAATATGCGAATACATTGTGGGAGTGTATATGCATGTATGCATTATCTGTATGTGCAACTGTAGAGATTAAATATCATATTCTCTAATAATCCATTTTCTGCGTAAACTCAGCAACAGAGCCTCTCAAATAAACAATAGCGCTTCTTTTATTTTATCTTGTTATTTGAAATTCTTTTTTTGTTTTGATCTATTTATATTAAACTACGCATAAAATTATAATTATAATAAGTACTATTAAAAATGACATCATAATGTTGAAATATAAGAAACATATTAATTCTGTTGGATTGAGAATTAATCTATAACAAATAAAATTGAAAAGATCAGCATGAATACTTCAAGTTTGAAGTTCATAATTTTAATTTTGGTGTTGAGTCTTAGGTTGCTAAGTAATCCTTTTGGAGGTATGATCGGTCAGAGCTCCTGCAAAACAAGCCCGTAGAAAAAGTGAGAGTTCTCCGGAGAAATATGCAAGAATGTGTGCAAAGTATAAGGGTAAAAGTAGAGTGTAGCTAACCTTAATAATGAAAATGAATGATGTATATATAGCTTACTACATAGAGGGTAAAAGAGTCATACCACATAGACAACAACCTCTACTGCTATGGTACGACTCTCCAAATCCTCTCCACGTGACATGCAATTATTGTGGAATGTGTCTAATATGCTCTCAATATGAGAACATTTTATAGTTTGTACTCTAAAGTAAAAGTTATTTCTCTAAAATGGTGTGAACCTTACTACTTTTATCACTCTTACACTATTATACACTCTCATTAATAACCGTGCCCAAAAATTTTGTGCCATGCTTATTGGGATGGAAGGAGTATAAAATTAATTGAATTGGAAAGATCAGATTAACCAAAATCATAATATTAAATGTTTGATTGTTTTGGTTTTTAATTTGAATTTTAATATCATATTCGATGTTAGACATAACAAAATCGATCAAAGTGAAAATTGAATTATTCTATCTAATATTATATATTTATATTATTAGATAATAGTATTATTGTATTTTATATATTCTTAATTTATTTTTAATTATATTTTATTCATGCTCAAAAGAATTTCAGATCAGAAGATAAATGAAAGACAATATTCAGATATTTTTATTTAACCATTTTTTTGGTCTTATAGAAGGTGTTGGGACTAAATTTAAAATGACCTTTTTATCATTTATGAGTGCAAGCCCAAGACTAAGCCCAAAGGCAAGCCCAAGATTTTCAAGTGAATGTAATATTATGAGTTAAAGTCAACGTTCCCTACCTACCACGTGCTCCATTTTCAATTCATAAGACGACACGTGACGTCGCAGAGTGAGTCATCGGCGACCGTGACCCCGAAATCAGTGAACTGGACTAATATATATTGGCCGTTAGATTAAACGGCATGAAGTTGACGGCTGTCGTTGGACGCAGCTCTCGTCTTTAAATAGCCGTACATTTCTTGCACCGCGAGCGCCTCACCGATTCCCAAACTAGTAAGTCATCTCTCGCTTGCTTCTCTCACATTTGCATTTCTCTCTTTTTCTACCTTTTGGGATTTTGAAGAAAGAATCTCAAACCATTTGCTTCTAGGGTTCCTCCCCAACGAGTCGGGTCACCCGGTTCTTACCTTCACTACGCTATTCTAATTTCATCTTTTACGGATCCCAACGGTTGCAATCGTATGTTTTCGTTTTGCGTAGATTAGCTTTCGATTTTTAGCTTAGCTGTGAATTTGTCCATTTATTGAAGAACGAGAAATTTCTTTCAGTGGGATTTGGGTTTGGTGCTGAATAATTGTTCAAAGTCTGGGTTCTTTTTCAAGATTTCAGCTCCCGTTTGTTGCATCTTTTGATTTGATCGGAATTTAAGCGATTTTGAGAGGAAATGATAATTGTGCGTTGAGATTGTGTGGAGATGGAAAGCTATTGAACATGTTGGTATACGTGGTAGGGATTCAGGTGTCTCACGCGCCGTTCAAATCTGGGATTGGTAACGGCAGAAGAAGATTTTGAATGAGGAGGTTTTGATATGTGCATTCGTTCAGCTTTAAATTTATGGCACCAACCATTCCGATAGATTACACAGGGCAGAAGGAGTCTAAGAAGTTATCGAAGAAGGTGAGTACGGGGGATATGATGGGGAAAACTCGAAAAGTTTCTAAGGGTCACTCAAGTGGCTTTGTGCCAGATTACCGGCATGCAGTTGAAACCATCGCTGAATCAGAAGGTTTTGGGAGTGCAGGCCACATTGATGCAGGGTTGAATTCAATGCAGGACACTAGTGTTCCCAATGGGAAGTGCATTAATTTCAATATGGATAGTTATGGTAGGTCTGTTTTGCCAATACGATCACTGTCACTTTCAAAGATGTCCTATGCGGATAGAAGGGATTTAGAAATTAAGTTGAAGAGTGAGCTAGAATGGGTACGTAAGCTTAACAGAAAGCTAGCTTCATTTAAGTTTGGTGCAGTAATGCATCCGCATACTACTGATATCCATAACCACCAAACTGGAGCAAAGAGGCTTGCTGCGGCAGAAAGCTTGCCCACGCCCACTAATGACGAGGCCTTGGCACCAGTAAAGAAAAAAGGTCCTCCCGGAAGAAATGGACCTCGCACTAAAGGTGGCCCTCTGGCAGCTAGGAAAACGGAGCCTGTGAAGCAGAGTCTTCCACAAAATACCAATTTTGTTATATTGATGAAACAATGCGAGACTTTGTTAAATCGTTTGATGGTGCAACCTCATGCCTGGATTTTTAACAACCCAGTTGATGTTGTAGCTCATAAAGTCCCAGATTATTATGATATTATTAAGCATCCAATGGATTTAGGGACTGTGAAAAGTAAATTCTTGTCAAATCAGTATTCCACTCCTATGGAGTTTGCTGCAGATGTGCGACTCACCTTCAAAAATGCAATGACATTTAACCCACCCAAACATGATGTTCATATTATGGCTGAGATGATGAATAAATACTTTGAAGTGAGATGGAAACCAATTGAGAAGAAACTTCCACCTACAACTGATGACTCTACAGTTTCCAACATGAATGTTGTTATAGAACCTGAAAGTGCTTTTGTGCCTCCTGCTAAGAAGCAGAAAACTACTTCTAAGGGAACGAGGGCCAAGACTGAAAGAGATAAGATGACAATGAGTGATGTTGAAAAACAAAGGCTCGGTGGCCAATTGGAGGAATTAATTGCAGAGTTGCCAGATAACATAATAATTTTTTTGAAAGAGAGCACTTTGAGTAGTGGTGAAGCAACTGAAGATGAGATTGAAATTGACATTGATGCACTTGGTGATGCTACACTGTTTACATTACGGAAACTTTTGGATGAATACCTATTGGAGAAGAACAAAAAACAATCAATGGTAGAAAGTTGTGGAACTGAGGTAAACTGCAAGCGATTCATTTATCTGCATTCTTCTCTGTCATGATGATTTTTCTCAATGTGCACTTGTGTATGCATAATTTTTGCAGATACCAAAGAAATCTGGGTTTAGAGATTCATCTTACCTGCCTTGCGAAGGTAATTTCTTTTCCAGATGAAGTTACACCTAGTCTATAATTTTCCCCATGTCATGTTTTACATCTTAATTGTAGTCTTACCGTTGAAAAATTAATCAGACAATGAGCAGGCTGATGACGATGTGGATATTGGTGGAAATGATCCACCCCCTACATCGAGTTTACCTTCTATTCGGATTGATAAGGACATTGCTGAAAGGAATAGTAACTGCAGTGGCTCAAGAAGCTCCAATAGCGATTCAAGCGTCTCATCTACTGGTCGGTATTGTTACTAATTTTTATGCATTGTTTTCCTGTTACCACTTACCACCCTTATGCTTTTCTTGCTCTTTATCTTTGAAAGTTCCATATATGGCTTTCTATTTGTCATTGGCATGTTGGCAGAAATCACCCTTGATACACTCCCTCTGTCCCAATAAGCATGACACAAAACTTTTGGGCATGGTTATTAAGGAGAGTGTATAAAGTAGTGTAAGAATGATAAAAGTGATAGGGTCCACACCTTTTTAAAGAGATAACTTTTACTATTTTAGGAATGTGTCAAGCTTAGTGGGACGTCCAAATAAGGGAATTGTGCCAAGCTTAGTGGGACAGAGGGAGTAACATTTTTTCCAAAACTTAGGTTTTTGGTTCAAATCTGAATCAGTTGCTTAGAGTTGAAATTTTGTACCATGGACTTCCTTGTCATGTCGATTCTAATATCAAATATCAATATTTCAACTAAACCTTTAAAGGTTACAATGTTGTAATCACCAAAATTATGATTCTATATTTGAATATTATGTAAAATTATTGCTTGTTTTTGGATGGAAACTGGAGTGGCTTAGATTTTAGAATAATATTTTAATTGATCACATATTGGATTAGTTCTCAGATGGATTAGGATCAATATATGTTGCTCGGACTTGGTACGGGTGTTGGACACATCAGACTTTTAAATTTCTAAATTTATGATACTTGGACACGACCAAAAAGAATTGTAAATTAGGATTCCGCTGCAAATTTTTTTCCACATAAATTATATAGGATAAATTTAAAGATAATTATTTAACAAAGAATTACAAACATGTGATAAACAATAACTTGCAAAATCATATAATAGTCAAAAAGTAAGTATTAAAAAAATTCATTGTGTGCTCATTAATATTAATAATTATAAATATAATGGGGTAATATAAACTTTGTGAAAAAGTAGGAGAAAATTGTCATTTTGGTTTTTATGTTAATTTTTTGTTATATCTTCATCCATTTTATTTACAAAAAATGTATATTTGCAAGATCTTTGAATTGTGATTTGCAAGAGACCGAAATCGTATTCAAATACTAAATGCAACTTCTATATACCCTGCAAAGCGGAATTAGACCCCAAGAACAGTAGCACTGAATGTTTTGCAAAGTATTCTGTTTGATGGTGAAACTTACTTTATATCACAATTGTTTGCTATACTTTGGAATATTGCACTCATACACTCTCTGTCTTGATAGTAGTGTATAGATGGACTTGAAATACATTTCTATATGTGAGCCACCAAATTCTGTTATCGGTTGAGCTTTGGCTTTTAAGGGCTGATCCAATATTAGGAATTCGGAGGACTTCTGATTCAATAGAATTCAATGGCTGGATACTGAGAGGCGTTGTAGACAGTACCAAGATGAATGCTGTTAACAGTAGATAGGCTGAATATGTGGTCAAATGTGGTGCTCTCTTCATAATGTACAAGAAAAAAAGAAAATATTAATTTCAAGGGAATCTGAACAGATGTTCTAGGCTGCTAGCACTTTTTGTTGGTGAACTGTAAGAACCCTATAAAAGTCTTGGGTTTCTTTCGTTCATTCTAATAAGATACGTTAAGAAGTGTAGATAACTATGAAAGATTTTCTAATAATAGTAGTTCTAGTTTTTTTCTTGCATACATAAGAAACTCAAAACTCAAATTCTGTTACCCTTAGCTTCATTGAAAGTTGTCCATTTAATTGAATTAGATTTTCTGTTACATTTTGTGTCATGGTAATGATCCTTGAGAATGCTTGTGCATTTTTGCCATTCTATTTTGTCTTCCACAAGTGTAACTTAGATGCTCTGCACAAGCGCGTGTCAAATTGGCATTCTAGATAGTTTATAACTTTGTAACTTATGTTTACTTTTCTCATAGTAAGAGAGTTTGGACAATATCTGTAGTTGCTTGTGGTTGTTTTCATAGAGCAGTTGACTACTATAAATTAATCTTTTCTGTATTGTAGATTCAGAAAATTCTTCTGCCTGCAGAGCTGATGGCATCAATATCTCAGTTCCTGCAGAAGTAAATGTATGCCCTTTGTATTTATTTTCTATGCTTTCATGTAGCCTTGATTCAGTTTTACTGTATGAATTCTTCATCAGTAGTATGTAGCTGTTGGTGTATCCAACCTTCTTTCCTTTCTTTACTTCAGGAAACTGCAAATAATCAAGAAGAGCCCAAGG
This sequence comes from Leonotis leonurus, assembly GCA_026898415.1. Taxonomy (NCBI): domain Eukaryota; kingdom Viridiplantae; phylum Streptophyta; class Magnoliopsida; order Lamiales; family Lamiaceae; genus Leonotis; species Leonotis leonurus. The sequence continues at coordinate 623,815 of JAPKLX010000041.1, read as the reverse complement.
AAATAGACTTGTGTGATCAGAATGATGGAGGTCAGATTCTTATATGTGCGTTATCGTTTTCTGTAAATGCTCTTTGCACTCATGTTTTTAATATATTTTGATGTATCAGATATCTTGGATGGGAATGCTGAGCAATATCCAGTATCATCCGATGAGCCTAATTGTCGTCAAGAGGGTAAGCAGTGATAACTAATGAAGAGTACGAGCTATTAAATGTGCAACGTAATCTCACCAACAAGCTGTAACATTTTAGGGGAGAGTGGTCCACCGGATAGGCATGTCTCCCCTGAAAAGCTATATCGTGCAGCTTTATTACGGAGCAGATTTGCTGATATTATAATTAAAGCTCAAGAGAATACTACTGAAAAAGTACACAACTTTGAACTGTCTATATTTGCTTGATATTTATCCTCAGAATACAAGTAGCAATATTGTTCTGTAATATATAAAAATTTGCAGGTAGTGGATCCTGAGAAACTGAAGCTGGAGAAGGAGGAGATTGAAAGACGAAGAAAAGAAGGTTTTAGTTCATTGAAAATTTTAATTTGTTTTCTTAAATTAAATTTAAATTACAAAGCCGCGTCATAGAGGACTCGAACCAAGACCTATTGCCTCGGACATTATCCTCCTACCACTAGGCTAACACACACACATGAGCATTTACTTAGATTTGTTTGAAAAATCTCCAATGTGATTGTGGTATGAACTCATATTTTATCAGAGAAAGCACGGCTTCAAGCAGAGGCTAAAGCCGCGGAAGAGGCTAGAAGGAAGGCCGAAGCAGAAGCTTCAGCAGAAGCCAGAAGGAAAAGAGAAGTTGAGAGAGAAGCTGCACGTCAAGCTCTGCTGCAGGTAGAATAAAAGTTCCCCCCCTCCTGCAATGGCACCCGAGTCGTCATTTTCCCACTTTGTTTTAAAAGCTCTGTGTTATTCACAGATGGAGAAGACTGTTGAAATCAATGAAAACAGCCAATTCATGGAAGACCTGGAGATGTTCAGATCTGGTCCAGATGAGCACTTACAGGGCCTTGTAGACGAAGCAAGCCCCGACATATCTCAAAATGGTCTCGGCAGTTTCAAATTCCCAGCAAACAGTAATCCATTAGAAAAACTCGGGTTGTACATGAAGAACGATGAGGAGGAGGAGGAAGAAGTTCAACTACCTGAAAGCATTGCACAACAGCAAGAATCGAATGATACCGAGGAAGGAGAGATCGATTGATCTATGAATTGCACTTCCATCTTTTTAGGAGTAAATTCGAATTATATCGTGCATGATATGTTGATCAGAGGAGCTTATAAGGTATGGGCGAAATTTGTCCTTGTTCTCTTGTGATAAAAGAAGGGGAATCTGTGGAATGAATGATTGTTACATGGTAAGATTCCTACAAAAATATTATGGCCCACACATTTTCTGTTTATTCTGAAATGATTCTGGTGGAATTATCATTTCTTCTTCCCTCTTCTCTGTAATGGGGAGAGGTGGATCTTTTTGGCCAACCCATAGCATCATCAAGATTGAAGAAGCTATTTCATTTGATTTATATAAGCTAATGAATGATTGTTTGAGTTTCTTTCTACAAAGGAATTTGGAAACTACTAAGACGCCAATGCCAAGTGCCCAAAAGTAGGGCTGTAAACGAGCCTGAGCGTTCGAGCTCTTGACATATTTGTAGTTAAAATTATTATTTCGGTGATCTATTTCATAATTAAGCTATATTATTATTCTTTGCTGTAAAAATTGTGGTAAATTATAAAATTGTTACACAATCTTGTGTGAGAACTTTACACAGGAATCATTTACTCAATTTTCCTCTAAACTTTGCATGAAAGGTTCCTGCATGTAAACAAAGTAGAAAAAGAGGTGCATTAGTTACATACATAAGTAGTGGCTACTTAAATCTAAGAGAAATCACCCAATATTGTAACAAGGAGCTCCTCGTTTCCCATGCTTTCTTGTTCCTCTTGAATCGAGAGTGCAGAACTTGCAGCAGCTTGGCTACATGTGTCTACCTCCAAGACCTTAAGAGTTGCAATATATCCAATTTCACTAGGAATCTCCTCTAGTACCCAGCAGCACTTCACGGTGAGGTGTTCAAGGCGTGGGAAGTGCAAGCTTTCTGTTAGCCAACTCATGATATTCGACCAGTCGATCCGAAGGAACCTCAGCCTCCCGAATTCCCCTTCTTTGGTCTCCCAACATCTATCCACGAAGTCGAACCCCTTAAGTTTGAGAACTTCAAGATTAGGCAACGAGCCAATGATCGACATATCCTCTGATGGAGGCCTGCATCCTCTCAAGCATAACTTCTTGAGACAGGTTGGTAAACCATAGTTCACAGGATATGGAGCAGAAATCTTCGAAACATCAGTTGCATCAGGAAAGTTCACGATGCCCGTGTGGTACAGATCTAAACTAAGAGTCTCGAGGTGTTGAAGATGTACAAGATTGTAGAGGCACAGAAGTGACCACTCTCTTGAGGCATAGATAAGCTTCAATTCCTTCACGTACGGAATCATGGCAACGACCTCTCTTGAACATATTAAGTTGATCGCCGTAGAAATGGTCTGGAGATTTTCTAGCACGGGAATCTGTCCATCGATTATGGGAGGAGGAGGAATCCACAGCACGCATCCTCTCAAGATGATATGCCTCAACTGTGGGAGATTCCATATCTCAATTGGTACAGGGGACTCTGAATCTTTAGTTGAAAGATGATCTATGATCAAGGTCTGCAGATTCTGAAGCTTGGATATGGATGAAGGGAGCTCGAGTGGGTGGTAGCTCAAGTTGTCCTGAGTGAATGCAAGGTACCTTAGATGAAACATCTGCGTAATTTCATCTGAGAAAGATGGTAACCATGCGTTTGACATATTCACTACTCTAAGCAGCCTTGAGCACACCAGTAAAGAAGACCATTCCTGCAGCAATTCATACTGCAATATAGAACGAATAAACAATACACACGAAATTGGCACCTCTTCACTATAATAATAGATTGCTAGACGGCACAGGCGCCAATTCGCCAAGTTTGTGTCTTCCTCACCCACAACAAGAAAGCTCTCCTCTTCTGCCTTTTCTCTGCACAAGTCCATCAACAAATCATGCATACCGCACGACTTAAATCTGCCGGTCCACGTCTTGTTAGTCACCAACACCAGATTTCTTTGGACGAGATCCTCTAAGTATTCTTCCGCTGCTTCTTCCAAGGTTCTATACTCGATTGGTTTCAGAAATCCCTCAGCCACCCATAACTTGATGAGATTAGAGACCGGAATCTCATGGTTTTTCAAGTGAAAGCCTGCCATGTAGAGGAAACATGGCTTGAGATGATTAGGTAGATGGTCGTAGCTCAAACATAGTATCTTGGAGAAGTTCCCATCAGCATTCGCCACAGCAGCGCTCACGTTAGCCGCGATTATCTTCCAGTGATACTCGGTCGAGGCCACCTTACTGAGAAGTCCAGCAACAACCACAACTGCAAGTGGAAGCCCACCACAGCTTTCAGCAATGATCTTCCCCATTTCTTCCAACTCTGGTGGACAAGACACCTTCTCTCGAAGCAGATTCCAGCTTTCCTCGCTGCTCAAAAAGTGCATGTGATGAGTAGGGCTAGAAGCAGCAGCATAATCAGCTACACTTCCTAACCTTGTAGTTATGATAATCCGACTTCCATTGTTATCATCAGGAAATATCATTCTCAAATCATCCCAGGCCTCTGAGGTCCACATATCATCAAGTACAATCAAATAGCGCTTGCCCTTCAGCCCACGATAAACACATCCAAGCAAATCTTCATCATTCGTTTCATGTAAATAACTTTTCTGAAACTGTTTCCCCTGTTCATCTGTCTTGGTAGTCAAAGAATGAAGGATGCCATGAACAACTCCTTGCAAACGATACTGTTGAGATATTGTAGCCCATGCACGAGTATCGAAGTGATATGCAATAAGGGAATCGTCGAAGATATTTCGGGCAAAAGTGGTTTTACCTATTCCGCCCATTCCAACAAAAGGAATGATCTTGAGCTTATTTGATTCTCCACAAAGCCGTGCTTTAATCGCAATGGAATCCTCCTCATATCCCACCATTGCATTTTTACTGCTCCCTGCTTGACTTGATGAAGCAAGAGCTTGAGCTGGAGCTTGAGTAGTACTAATCTGTGATTCTTCGATACTTTGGATGCTCACCGCCTCTTTCACAAGTAGATCAATCTGATCCAAACGCTCCAGCAACATCCTTTTATAGTATTTGTTCGGTGGCTGCATCTTCCTTCGAATGATAGATAAAACTGATTGGCAGCAGCCTTTCTTCACTCCACGATCCTCACTGACTTGAATTTGATACAAAATCTGCCACTCGATGATGTCTTGTGCTTTATACGCCGCGTCTCTGATTCTTGCCTCCAATGATTTGAAAGTTTCTCCATCTTTGTGAGAGTGATCATCAAGAAAAGCTTGCAAGAAGCTTACCTTTTCACTGAGAGACTCCAATATTTGCTGCTCAACACTCGTATGCATGTAGGCATGTTGATGAAGATGACGCATTATGTGGCCTATCAATTGATAAAGTGAAACAACAGCAGCATAAGCCATATATGGTAGATAGTAGATACTGTATTTTGTGCTCAGAAACAATCCCAATTCAGAATATGGAAGAGTAGGAATAGAACATGAACTTTTGAGAAATAAATATTCATAATTTACTTTCTTCTTGACTCTTGTGCAGAAAAAAACAAAACAAGTCTTCCATATTAGGTAGATTGCTAGTTGAAGCATTGCAGTCAATGAAACAGGCTGGCTTAAGCTTAATGTTTGACCAAATACACTTATGGTCAAAGGGCATGAATTCCTTATCAGTAGTTATGCATGCATCCACCTCTAACTTCCACTGCCATTTTCTATTACTCTATTCTTTTTCTTTCTGAGAACTATTTTATTATGATTTTAATAAATCTATACTCAACTTTTGTCAGATGTTAAGATTAATAATTGGATAAAATCGATTTGATGTTCAACCAGTTACAAAAACACTGAAGCATAATTATAAGACAGCAGTGTAAAGCTCCTTCTCATTTCTAGCATCACTTATAAGTACAGATTTAGAGCATAAATAATATCAAGAAAAGTGTTAGAAATGGAGAATCACCATAGAAGATAGAGAAGTAGCAATGGTGACTAACACCTAAGCTAAGAGAAATCTTCCAATATTGTAACCACAAGCTCCTCATTTCCCATGTTTTCTTGTTCTTCTTGAATCAAGATTGCAGAATCTGCAGCATTCTGGCTACATTTGTCTATCTCAATCACCTTGAGAGTTCCGATGTCTCCGATTTCGCAAGGAATTTCCTCCAACACCCAACAACACTTGATAATGAGGTGCTCGAGGCGTGGGAAGTGACAACTTTCCGTTCGCCAATTTATGATATTAGACCAGTTTATTCGCAGGAATCTCAGCTTCTCGAATTCCCCCTCCCTCGTCTCCCAACACCTATCCACAAAGTCGAATGCCTTGAGCTTTAGAACTTCAAGATTAGGTAACGAACCGATGATCGACATGTCCTCCGAGGGAGGCCTGCACCCTCTCAGGCTCAACTTCTTGAGACTGGTTGGTAAAGCATAGTACATAGGGATAGGATCTTGAATCCTCGTAGTGTCGAAAGGATCATCAATGGTTACGATACCAAGTCTGAATAAGTCTAGCTTCAGCGTCTCGAGTTGATGAAGATGGACAAGATCGTTGAGAAGTGGCTCAGCCCACTCTAGTGAGGTATACACAAGCTTCATATCCTTCACATTCGGAATCATGCTGATTCCCTTAGTGGTAAAGTTGAAGTTTATCACTTTAGAAAGTGTCTGAAGATTTTCAAGAACCAAACCTTTTCTGGGAGGTGGAGGAATCAGCATCATGAAACCTTTCAACATGATATGTCTCAATTGTGGCATCTCCCATATATTAAGTGGCACTGGTAACCTCGAATCTCCATCTGCAAGTCGACGTACGATCAAGGTCTGCAGATTCTGAAGCCTCGATAAGGTTGATGGCAGCACAAGTGGCTCCTCAGCCGCGTTAAAGTGGATGAAGGCGAGGTATCTCAGATGAAACATCTCCGTCGTTTCATCTGGGAAAGAACGCAACCACGCGTTAGGCATCACGAGCACCCTCACCAGCCTCGACCACAAGAGCAGAGAAGACAGCTCCCATGCCCATATGAAGTTAAACTGCAATATAGAACGAACAAGCAACTCATCTGATGCCTTCACATCCATGCCTGAACAGATTGATATACGACGCGAGTTGAGTATGTCTACCCCACGAGTATTGGCCATTTTGTCAGCCACACCAAGAAAATTCTCCTCTTCTGCCTTGTGTATGCACAAGTCCCTCAGCAGATCATGCATACTGCAGACTGAAAATCTACCAGTCCATGTCTTCTTAGTCATCAACACAAGATTTCTTTTGATGAGATCCTCCAAATACTCCTCTGCTGCTTCTTCCAATGTTTTGGACTCGATTGGTTTCAGAAATCCCTCAGCAACCCATAGCTTGAAAAGGTTTGAGACTGGGATCTCATGATCTTCGGGGAAACCTCCAATGTAGAGGAAACACGGTTTTAGATGATTAGGTAAATGGTCGTAACTCAAATTGAGTATCTTTGAGAAGTTTCCATCAGCATTTGCCACAGCAGCACTCACATTATCAGCAACACTCTTCCAGTGAGATTCCTTCATGGCCACCTTACTGAGAAGGCCTGCAACAACCACAATTGCAAGTGGAAGCCCACCGCAGCTCTTAGAAATGGTCTTTCCGATATCCTCCAACTCCGGTGGGCATGATTCATCCACAAACACCTTATCTTGAAGCAGATTCCAGCTTTCTTCGTCGTTCAAAAAGTGCATGTTATGAATAGGGCTTGAAGAAGAAGCAGCAGCATACTCACCAACATTTCTTAACCTGGTTGTTATGATAATACGACTCCCATTGCCATCGTCAGGAAAGATCATTCTCAAATCATCCCACGCCTCGGTACTCCACATATCATCCAGTACGATCAAATAGCACTTGCCCTTTAGGCTGCGGTAAATGGATCCAATCAAATCTTCATCACTTGTCTCAGGTAAATAACTCTTTTGGATCTCTCCTAGAAGTTCCTCCGTCTTCAGAGTGAGTGAATGAAGAATTCCGAGAAGAATTCCCCGCAAATGATACTGCTGAGATATTGTAGCCCATGCACGGGTGTGGAAGTGATATGCAATGAGGGAATCATCAAATATGTTTCGAGCAAAAGTGGTCTTACCAATTCCACCCATTCCTGCAATGGGAATGATCTTAAGCTTACTTGATTCTCCACAAAGCCGTTCTTGAATCCCAACCAAATCCTCTTCGTACCCCACCATCTCCTTCTTGCTGTTTCCTGCTTGACTCGATGAAGCTGCAAGAGCTGGAGTTTGAATAGTACTAATCTGCGATTCTTCAACGCTGCAACTCATTTGAATGCTCATCGCCTCTTTAACAACGACATCAACCTGATACAGGGCCTCCAGTAAGTCAGATTTGTAGTATTCGTGATGAGTTCCCAACGGCTGCTTCTTCTTCTTCTTCATCATTCGAATAATAGAGCAGCAGCCATTGTTCATTGTAAGATCATCATAACTGCTCTGAATTTGATAGGAAATGTGCCACTCGACCGTATCTTGTGCTTGATAAGCCGTATCTCTGATTCTCGTCTCCAAAGATTGGACTGTTTCTCCACCTTTGAGGGAGTGATGATCAAGAAAAGCTTGCAAGAAGTTTGAATGCTGAAGGAGGGAGTCCAATTTTCGGTGGTCATCACCCATAGGAATGAAGAAGTATTTATGCGGATGATGAAGAAGGTGGGACAGTAATTGAGAAAGTGAAACAAGAGCAGCATAAGCCATATATGATAGATGATACTGTGTATTATGCTCAGAAACAATCACAACTCAGAATATGGACATAACATGAAAGTTTTAGTTTGAGGTTGAGGAGGAGTAAAGTTTCTTCTCCAAAACTGGTTTATTAAGGCATGGGTGCATTATTTGAAGTCAATGAAACAGGCTGGTTTTGACTTTAAGAAAAATGCGTACTCGTTGAATTTGTTCATTTGTCAGAAGTCTACTGTCTATATATGGTTGTGAATCAACTCGTTGGGCTCATCTCTAAATGCACCTCAATACTTTCTTTCTTTATACGTTTCATTTGTTTATTTATTTTATTAAGCATTATGTCCAACAAAATATACAAGACCAAATCAGCCTATTCTTCAACAACAAAATAAAAATTAGTTACGGCACTTCCTATTCAAGTTAATGTCCAAGATAATACGTTTCAGATTCAAATTTTCCGTGATGCGATTATATAATTTAATGTTAATGTAATTTATTTTAAAAAATAAAATAAATACTAGTCACTTAAATGAAATTATATAAATTATTGACTTTAGACCTTACACTCTCCACATGCATGCAGGAGATCGCTAAAGTCGGGAGAGAAACATTTAAATAATAGTAGGTGTTGTATCTTAAAATTGGAGAATAAAATTGTATTTTAATCAAAAGAAGAGAGTACATATTTATATACAAACTATGGCTATGCTATAGAAGCTAATAAGATCTTCAATACTAATAACCATATAAATTCATATTATAACACTTTCCCTCAAGTTGGAACATAAACATTGATTATGCTAAGTTTGTTACACAAATAATCAATCATAACCCCATTGAGAGCCTTCGTGAATAAATCTCATAATTGAACTTCAGTCTTCATATATATAGTGGTAATCAATCCCTTTTGAATTGACTCACCAACGAAATGACAATCGATCTCAATGTGTTTGGTTCGCTCGTGAAAAACTGAATTAGAGGCAATATGAAGGGCAGCCTGATTGTCACACCACAACTTAGCAGGCATCGAAACTTTTACTCCTACTCCACTCAAAAACTTGTGAACAGACAAAATTTCACATGCAACTTTAGTCATTGCTCTATACTTAGATTATGCACTTGACGGTCAGACCACCTTTCGTTTCTTGCTTGTCCACGAAACTAAATTCCCACTGAAAAACACACAATATCCCAAAGTAGATATTCGATCATCCTTTGACCCTGCCCAATCTGCATCAAAGAACCCCTTTATCCGATCATGGCCATGATCACCATAAACAATTCCACGACCCGATGCTCCTTTTAAATAGCATCTTTTCTTTCTGTAATACCCCACTCTTTTAATCATCATATTAATCGAGTTTTAATATATTAGAATTCTCAAACATCCATTAAGA
>JAPKLX010000041.1:584901-614500 GCA_026898415.1 Leonotis leonurus | reverse complement strand
AGTTTCGTTTTTTAGAAAATAGAATGGATATGAAACTCTAAAAGCTAATATTTAGCTTTTATATTATAGATAGATTTATTTAGATTCTAAGGTTTCTAAGTATATTATGAAGGTCAAGTACCATGTATAAGCCAAGTTGAACGTGAGGATTAGCTCGGCTTTTCTAAACTAAAAGGAGGTTTAATCGACGGATTTATTCCAAGAGGTGGGTTTATTTTTCTCAAAATTATGTTTGATTTATATAAGCTCTGATATTGCAAAATGAAATGTTATCCATGTCATGTTTTAATGTACGTTCAACTAAGTTTAATGCTCTGAAGTTAATTGATCGAGGTTTTCGGTTTTACCTTATACGTTACTTGAAAACTGTGTACACGAATGGGTAGTAGTGCAATGGGTTGATCTCCATTGTGTGTTGTTGTAATGCAAAAGGGATTCTCTAGGTTTCGACCCGAAATCCAAAAGTAGAAAGGGATTCTTTGGGTTTCAACCCCAAGTCTGGATGTAAATGGGCTTGACAGTGGCAAGAGGTCCGGGGCCAAAGTAAGAATAACTTTAGAATGTACATAACTGTGTGCACAACGAATGAAAATGATAAATGTTTTGACATGCTTAGAAGTACTTTTCGTTTTGAAATCTTCTAAGGTATGTTGTTCATGAGTGGATAAAAATGTTTAGATTTTATAAAACTATTTATAAAATGCATAGCCCACTGAGTACACTAGTACTCAGCCCAAAAATTGTTTCCAAATGTTTTCAGGTTAAGTGCCGGTTGTGACGAGCTGAGCTGAGGCGTCGTTGTTGTTGTAATTTGATTGCTTTTATTAATTGCTTCCGCTATGATATTCCTTTTGTTAAGTATAGTTCGCCTGTCGATCTATAACTTTCTAATGACTCTAGTTATGTTCTTCTATTCGATAGAATTAGGATTGTGAACCTCAACTTCTGACATCGAATAGCTTTTTGCATCGATTTGAACTGCAAGTCTTCTCGTTTATCTATTAATGGTTATATTTGAAGTATTATTCATGATTCTTTCCAAGTCAAGCATGCCCCCCCTTCTTCCTTGCTTCTTAAATCCCACCCCTAGTCGCACCCCGACTTACGGGCCTTCCCTCGGGAATTGGGGCGTGACACTTTCTCCTTAACACCTCAATGTCAAGAAAGTACTTAAGTTCACCCAAATCTTTGGTCTGAAACTTAGTAGGCAGAAAAACTCTCAAGGCTGAAATCCCAATAGAATCACTACTGGTTATCACAATATTATCCACATATACAACCAGTAGAGTAATACCACTATCAGATCACTTGTAGAAAACAAAATCATCTTAGACTGACTACTTTAAGCCAAATTCATCGGTAACAAGTGTAAACGTACTAAACCATTCTCAAGGACTTTGCTTCAAGCCATACAATGACTTACGAAGGTGACACACTTTACGAGACTCCCCCTGAGCAACAAATTCAGGGGGTTTCTCCATATAAATTGTGTCACGGAGGTCGTCATGGAGAAAAACATTCTTGACATCCAACTGATATAAGGCCAATGGTGATTGGCCGCCAAAGATATAACAAGTCGAATCGAAGTAAGTCTTGCAACATGAGAAAATATCTGAGAATAATTAATGTCATAAATCTGAGCATATCCTTTAGCAACCAGACGAGCTTTCAGGCGAGAAACAGAGCCATCGAGATTGACCTTAATAGTATACACTCATTTACACTCAATTAGACGTTTACCAGCGGGAAGGTCAACCAAATCCCAAGTACCATTAGCCTTTAGAGCATTCGTCTCCTCTATCATAGTATCCTTCCAACCAAAATGGGACAGTGCTTCGGGGATAAATTTAGGTACAGAGGCAAGGGTCGAGACAAAGGCTTTGGAGGAAGAGGATAAATGATCATATGATACAAATGAAGAAATAGGATAAGTGCAAGAACGTTTACCTTTGTGAAGCGCAATGAGAAGATCATCAGTCGTTGTAGGAACAGGCGACAGAGCTATTGGTTCATCAGGAGCATAATCAAACGGACCAGGGACTACATTGACAGGAGCCGGAGTGGATGGACAACAAATATAGTAATGAACAAGAGGAGGACGAGACATATCAGAGATAGATGAAGGCTCAAGGGACGAGGTAACAGTGTAGATAGAAGTCACAACTCTCAGGCTCAGGTGGAGAAGTGAAATCCGAAGTGAATGGTGCATGTTCGAGGAATGTGACATCTGCTGACACAAGGTACTTGTTCAAACTGGGGCAGTAATATCGATACCCTTTCTGGATACGAGAATACCATAAGAAGATACATTTAACAAATTTGGGATCGAGTTTAGTAACATGAGGACTAACATCTCGGACGAAACAAGTACTCCCTAATACTTTAGGTTCAATAGGGTATAATGACTTAAGAGGGAAAGATGACATGAAAGGGAGTCAAACCAGATAGAACAACCGACGACATACGGTTAATGAGAAAGCAAGCAGTAGACACAACATCAGCCCAAAAGGGTTTCGAAACTTTCATGGCAAACAATAAGGCTCTGGTTGCTTCAAGGATATTTCTATTCTTCCTTTCAGCAATACCATTTTGAGCGGGTGTGTCAACATAAGAGGTTTCATGAAGGATACCATTAGACGTCATATAAGAGTGAAATGAAGCAGACAAATATTCCTTACCATTATCACTTAATATTTTGACAGACACATGAAATTGAGTCTTAATTTCAGCACAGAAGGCTAAAAATTAATAAATAACTCTGAACGATTTTTCATCAAGTAAAGTCATGTCATACAGGAGAATCAACAAACATCGTTTTCGAAATACCGATAACTAGTTTTCAAAATAACGGTACAGGGATCTCAAACATCGGAATGAACCAAGTCAAAAGGAGCATCAACTCGTTTATTGATTCGAGGACTCAAACTAACACGATGATGTTTAGCAAACTAACACGACTTACAATCTAAAGACGATAACCCAGAGAATTGAGGATACATTTTCTTTAACAGAGGAAGAGAGTGATGACCTAATCGACAATGCGCATCCATAGGAGTGACAACTCCGGCAAAAGCTACGAATGATTGCGTATCAAGGGTGTATGGGCCACTTGATTCATGCCTTTTACCAATAATTAGCTTTGTCATAAGATCCTGCAGCAAACAATAATCGGGAAAGAAGGGGATATTACAATTAAGATTATGTGTAAGCTTGCTAACATATAACAAATTAAAAGAGAGTTGAGGCAGACTAAGTACGGAAGATAAAGACATGGAAAGGGTTGGGTGAACAGTTCCAGATTCACGAACAACAAATTGTGAACCATCAGCAAGAGTTACAGGATTTATATTTTGGTGAGATTCAATAGATGAAAACAAACTAGAGTTACTCGCATATGATCTGTAACACCCGAATCAATGACCCATTTTGTTGGCGAGGAAACAACACAGACAGTAAGATTACCTGAATCAGCAAGAGCAGTGGCAGAAGATATATGTTCCTGATACTGTAAGAACTTCGCATACTCCATAGCAGACAGAGTAATAGAATCACTTGTATGAACTTCCACATATTTAGTTTGTGCATCCATATTGATATTTAATAAAAATAAATCTTGTAAAGAAGAAAAGACACCAAAATATCCAACAAATCTCGCACTGACACGATGCAAATCAAAAAGAAGTTGAGAAAATACCAAGCATGATGGAGTGGTGGCGAAATCGAAGGAAATATAGATTCTGCCTTTTGTGCAGGCGCTGACAAACTGCAGGGGCGCGTGTGGGCCCCACACACTGGCTCCGGTCATCGGAATCTCAACGGAGGTGCATGGGAGGGTGGCGGAGCTCCCTAGACCGGTGGTGTCGCCCGTCAGTGGTTGGAGGTGGAGAAATCGAGGGCGGCTCAAAATCTGCGCCGAATGGGGTGAAATCTGGGCAGCGACAGTGCGGAGGCGCGTGGAGGCCATACGTGCCGGTGCCGGAGGTCAAACTTCAGCTGGAGATGCACGAGGAAGTGGCGCTACTCCCTGGATAGGTGGTGTTGACCGCCGGTGGCCGGAGAAGGGAAAGTCGGGCACGCCGCTGCAACAGGCGCAGTTCTGTCACTTTCGAACGACAATTACTCCGGCCACGCGCCGACCTAGGCTGCCGAAATGGTGGCTATAGGTGCGCCGGGAGGTGGCGCTTCGGGTGGGGTAGGTGGTGACATCCAATTCGACTCCGACACGAAATGGGTGGTTGCACACTCCAACTGTGCAGAACCTTAATTCCTCTTAATTCTGAAACGCTAATTTCGAGATTGAGATCCCTAATGGCCTAACCCTAGAACCTAGCCTCTGATACCATGTTGTATCGTAAAATTGTAGAATGAAATCATATTTTAATCAATAGAAGAGAGTACATATTTATGTACAAGGTAATAAGATTCTATAATACTAATAACCATATAAATTCATATTATAACAGTAGGCAAGTTCAAGTGGTGAGAAGGAATCATCGATCATCAAGTTCTCACAGTAGCATCATCTGTTCAAGCTCCTTTTCTCAAAGAGCAAAAATCGTAGAATCGATCAATATATTATCGAATAATTATTTTGAATTTGATAATTTTCACAAAAAAATCGACATTTTATTTATTTATTATGAGATTTGAAAAAAAAAATTGGGGTGTATTATCCAAATCATTGTCCTGTTACTAGATGTGGCCTTTCCACCAGCCGGATGCCTTATATTATTTTTTTGATATAATATCTTTATTACCTTTGATTATCCTTGATGAATTCCTAAGCTCATTGGTACCCTTTCCCCTACAATTCTCTCTTTTTCTTCTATGGACATCACCTTCGATATCGCCGTTGCCACCATAATCTCATGCTTACTCTACGCTGTTGTTACGACCATCTCAGATAACCAAAACCGAACTCCCACCTCCACCCGGTAACTCTTCAACCTCTCCCACTCGCTTTCGAACGATGCTGCACTACTACTGCAAGTCGCCTCCTCAGTAACCGACGAGCTTCAATCTCTTTACTTTCTCTTGAAGTTTTGTCCTAATTCCTCCTTTGATTTCGTCCGTCTTCGTCTTCGTCAGTTTTTCGATAACCTCCACTTTCGTTTGACACCACCATCACATTCGTTCGACACTGTCTTTCTCTATCTCACACTCCCTCCTTTCTTTCTCATGTTCTGTGTCCCACCACGATAAAAACCACCTTCACCGTAATTAAAATTTTAATAAAATGCATAACAAGTTCGTGGACCGTGGTCCGACGGGAATAGTTTAAATAAAAGTGAGGGATTAAAAAACAAGATTCAAAGGGTAATTATGCTTATTAAAAGCATAAATTTATTCTTATATATTAAAAGAGAATACAACGAAATTCTATAAACCATTGAGATTTAATAAAATTTCTTTCTGAACGACCCATAATTAAATATTATTATCAACGATAAAAAACTTGTAAGTAAGTAATATATTCAGTGCCTCAATTTTCTCGAGGTTCTGAATGCAAATTGTCGCGCTGAATAATTGCAAGTTGCAACATAATTCAAACACAATTTGAGACTTTGAGTTACCAAGTAAGAGTGAAAAACCATCAACTTCAAAGTTTATTTTGCATATAAAGTAAAGCAGCAGCTCTACATATCACAAATATTTTTTTAAAAAATAGATTACACTAAATTTAAATTACAAAGTCGCGCTACCGAGAACTGGAACCAAGACCAATCATCTCGCATATTAACCTCATACCACTAGATTAACACAAATATTTGAACACCAGTATGAGTCCCCTACCTATGTAACAGGGGAAATTAATAAAGAACACCAGTGCAGAGCAACAAACCACCCATACCAATTCTGTTCCGTTCACTATACATTTCAAATAATATTTCCTCACTACTTTGAAGGTTAAGGTACTCACGCATGTATATTCTCGACACAGAATCATCGTCGGTGCCAGTTTTCTTTGGACATACCTCTTCTCTTTTATTAATTGGAGAACTATGGAAAATGCCTGGACTCCAACTACCATGACTGCTCATTGTATAGATACCGGGGTCGTGTATTTGGCTCGTGTCCTGGATCAAACACATATTTCTCATCAGAATTAATGTACATTATAGTTGGTAGCAACTCTTATATTTTTGGGATAGTATCACAAAATGCAAATATATCCAACGGGCGGTGATAATATCCAATGAAAAGGGATATTTCATAGCAAAATAGTCAAATCTTTCCTTCGATATAAATTTTGGTACCTAAGAGTCAACTCGTGTACCTGGATTCTGCATTGGATTCACATACACGTGAATGACATAATAGTGAATTCATTCACGTGATTCCTTCCTTGGGAGCTTAAATGTAATAGTAATTTCTCTAACTCACTTGTTTAGCTCTTCGCATAATCAATAAGCCTAGATCTATTTTTGACTGTGTTGATATTAGATGATGTTAAGAATTACTTAAAGTGTATTATAATTTATGTTCAAAAATAAAAATAAAAACAAAAAATTGCTTTGTCCATTGGTTCTAATTTGCAATTGGAATATTGGATTGCAAATCTGCAACGACTCGACATGCACTGGGACGCGCACTAGCATGCGGGGTGTTCTATCACGTGTGGTGTGTGTCGAACAAGGAAGGGTAGTCAGCGCCCGCTGAACTTGCGCGCGCTGAGATGGACATAGAGCACTGCCTCAGCGGACTCTGAACTTGCACGATTTTGATGCATGACCAAGTCTTTCCTCTCCTATTTTCTTGGTATTTCTGTTTTGGGCGGATTTACACTCCTATATCTTTTATTAACTCATTTCTATTCATTATTAGATAGACAATACACACTCCCAACATCCAAAAAACTCTAGATTATTTTCCCTCCATTTCATCCAGCAATTATTTTCCCACCATATCTAATTCCTTCATCTCCACATCCCGTATTTTGTCTCCAATTCAAAATTCACAAGGTCACTGCAAATGTCGGGATGTGTTAACCTTCGAGAGCATTTTTGGCATTGGAACCGTGCACCGAGGGGTTCGTCAGGAATTGCTTTCAGGGAAGTGGCTCTGCCAGAACACGGTCGTCTAACGTTTATCTTGTTTCATTTGTTTGTGTTTGTGATTTCTACATGTTTGAAGTTTTGGTTCCAACAATTCAAAAGTGAGTTTTAATGGCATTAAATCGGTCTCTTCTTGACTTATCAAAAGTTCAAAACTTGAACCTTCGAATGGAATCAATTACACTCGGTGCTCTCAAAAGTTGCTTATCTTCTTCTTCAAGATAATGAAATTAAAAGTCTTAACATCTTGGATTGACTCGATATACTTCAATCTAGTCTGGAACTAGTTAGAGTTATCGGATGAGGTTTATCCAATTGGTTGCAAATGTATCTACAATCCAGTTAGTGATAAAGGGACAATTATAGTCAACGCGAATGCATTGACGATGATGATGAACATAAGACCTATATCGAATATTGACTTGTCAAGCAGAGGTGTGGCTAAAAGTCTTAATATTTGGAATGGACTCGATATACTTCAATCTAGTGTAGAAACTAGTTGAGTTATCAGATGGGTTTATCCAATTGGCTACAAATAGATCTTCAATCCAGTTGGTGATAAATGGATAATTATAGTCAACACAAATGCATTGACGATGTTGATAAGATCAAGTCCATTAGAATTATACTTGTCAGAATTGCATACTACGATTTTGACATTTGACAAATGGATCTGAAAATCGCGTTTCTTAATGGAAAACTAGAAGGTGATGTCTATATGACACAACCTGAAAGATTTAGTATCCATTATCCAAAGAAATGCTCAATGTTATGTGCAAGCTAAACAAGTCCATTTACGGATTTAAGCAAAGCATGTAAGAGTTGAAATATTATTTTAACAGAGCTATCAAATCATTTGAATTTGTCTGGAGCAAAGATGATCCATGTATCAGTGGTAAGTGCGAGAATGGAAACATTGTCTACTTTATCATATATGTTGATAACACATTGATTCATTATGCAATCCGTGAAAGATTGATTGTCTAGATCTTTTATGACAAAATGTCTAGGTGATGCATCCTACATCCTTCAGATAAAGATCTATCAAGATAGACAAATTTCTTGGACGTTTCTCAATGGAAAAAAAATCTAAGAAATGATTTCTTCCTACAGGGTACATGTGATCATTTTATTTAAGAAGGGTTTCCCTTCTAATGACAAGGATATAGCCTGATGAATAGGATTCCATATGATTTGGCTATAGTATCTACCATGTATGTCACCATATTTAATACGAGTTGTGGCATATGTGCTAAGCATGACATGCAGATTTCATATAAAGGTTTGTTTACAAAATCCACATAAACATTTGTCATATATCAAGTTCATTGTACAACGTAGTTTATGAGTTTTGTGGAAATTTTGATAAGATCATCATCGATGTAATATATAGGATCACACTTTTAAGTGTATTGTTGATTCAATCAGGAGTACATGCATAGTGCACGACATGCTATCTAATGTTAGTCCTAGTGGAAGATTGAAAGATATATAGACTATAGATTATATTTGATACATGAGTTTTAGTTAATTAATTGTTATACTTTTAATAAATAAAATAGACTTAAGAATGTATAAGTTCATGTAACTCATGGTATTATGAAGCATATTTTCTCTATAAATAGAGATAGATATTCTTTGAGTCAGTGAGAGAGAATAGAAAACTACCATAAAGTTCAATCTTGTTATTTCCTAACGATCTAAGAGTGAACTCATGTACCGGGATTCTCCTTGCATCGGATTCGCATACATGTGAATTCATCTCCAAGATTTGTTGGACGCTTAAATACAATAAGTAAGTTCTTTAAGTGACTTTTTTATGTGGCTCTTCGCAAAATCAATAGTACGTTTAGATCTATACTTAAATATCATTAGATGGTGCAAATAATTACTTAAGATAAATACCGACTAGGTTGGTTAGGAGTTGACGTGACTTTAAAGAACTTGGAAATAATACAAATTATAATTTTTTTAAAGTGTTGTGATCAAGGTCATAACCAACTTAGTCAGTTTTCAAGTATCAGAATTTTCATCCATAGATGGATTTGTGTACTAGTTTCGGAATGTACATTTCATTCATAATCTTCTTTCATGTAGTTTCGATATAACTGGTTAAAGTTGATCGTTCTGGATAAATTAAAAAGTCAGTGATAATTTGTGACAGCTTTGACTACTTTACCTAAATTTTTTATATTAAGTGTGTCTGGATGAGTTGGCTAATGAAGCAAGGATTTTATAATCTTAAGTACATGGTAGTTAGAAGGATTAGATATTTTATGGCACAACATTCAAAATATTAATTAAAAATACAGGAAGTGAGACTTAAAAGCTAACCTTTTTGGAGTGTCTATATAGAGCTTTCGGAGTCGTAGGTGTTTGTGTCTTTCCACACGGCGAACCATCATGGCTAGTTTCCCACTGCAACCAGGGTAAAATAACACCATCCATTTCAACATGGCGTGAAGTATATCCTACTGGTGTCCTACAACTTTCGGCCTCGCCTATTACAGAATCTCTTCCCTTCACCATGCCTCCTAAAGTTGAACTTTCATCGCTTCTTTCCCCATCAATGGAAGATAGATCTGTATCTTCAATAATAGAGATGAAGTCATCAAAGTACCTCTCTGCATCCTCAGTCAGCCTCTCTGACATTCTACTTCTATCACTGCTTCTCTGTAGAAGACCAAAAAGAATGAGTTTCAACAAAAGTATGATTATTGCTTGGAGTGACATGGAAACTTGTGTTTAAACAACCATTGTACGTAAACAAGTGAGTGAGTGTTAGAAGAAACACCTTTCTGGCTCGTGGCAGCTTCTCTATTGTAGCTGAATCTCTTGAACCATGATGTTCTATATAAGTTTGAGAGACCTCTCGATCACATTGGTCTTCAAGAAACATTTCCGTAAGAAGATTCTTTTTCTGCTTTTCCAACTGCATTGCACAAAAGAAGATATTAGCAATCATATTAATAAATAAACAATTTATTTTATATTTACCATATCACTGACAAGATATTATCAGATATGTGGAGTTATTGTGTGACCTGGTTAGACAATATCACGATATGACATAAACTTTTTATTTTACTATTGTGTCGGCACAAATACCAAGTCTGAAGACTCTGAACAATACCCCCATCTGTTTATTTATCAATCTTATCATGGTCAACAATGACCAAGGTCTAAGTATTATGACTAACTCTAAGTTTGGAGGAAGCACTTGAAAACCAGTTATCTTAAAGGACCTGACAAGAGCAGAATAATACCAGTTCCAATTTTTGGGCAAAGTTTCGTCTGATTCTGAAGGATTCCTGTTGGGTCATGGAATTTTCTGATAGCAGGCAGTCATCACTAGCTAAATCTGTCTTATTTCTTCCTCTCGACTATACAGAGAGCAAATAGTTACAACACATAAAACAGCATTATCCCTCGAAAACTGAAAATAATAAATCGTGCAAACTTTTTTTTGTGCCAAACAACCTGATTCAGTTCAGTTCTTATTTCTTCAACAGCATGTCTTAGTTCTTTCCGCATTGCTTCATATAATCCACCGTTTGCAACTTCCTCAAAATGGTGGTCACCCTAGATTATGGAAGAATGAAGACACACATAAGTAGTTTCCATAGACTGCCTTCTCAGTAACAAATACATAATATGTTATACTTGATGCATGAGTTAGGAGAGAGGGAAAATAAGGAAAACGTAACCTTCTTCTGAGTAGGGACTGCCTGGATTATCTTCTGAAATCTATTTTTCCCAGAATAACTATCCTTTGATTCGTCATCAGTTAAGGCTGAAGATTGGCTCTGAGAAGTTCATATAGGAAAGTCATCACAGAGCATACAATTGAATGATTGTGACAAAGCTCAATTTTCATAGTGTATATAGAGTAATAAAGTTTACTCTTAAGAATGGCCTAGTTACTATAGGCACAAAGCTTCCAAGAGCTATGCATATATCTTATCTAAATGAGGTGCACAAAATAAAAAATAAAAATAAAAACTTGATATGATAAAGTCTTTTAAAGTGATATGATGAAGTAAATACGACTCCCTACATAAATATGAATAATATGAATAATAATATTCTAGAGATTAGTGTATATAAGTAAGAGATGGAGTATGCAATAAGTAATGAACATAATTTTATTCAAGAGATATAACAATCTAACATGTTTGTCTCGTTAAACAGATTATTATAAATATATATATAATTAACAGTCATAAACATGCTATGGGCTGGACAAAAAGATCTTACAGAGTAACCATCATGTATCAGAGAGAGGTCTACGCCACTTTTAGATCTTCCTGGTCGACAGTAACTTGAAATTGTTGCTTTAGGAGGCAGTGTTATTTGAGCATTTCTACCAGTAGGAACTATCATGGTAGCAAGATTGCTTGAATTCCGAGAATGACCTACATCACTCTGTTAATAATATAGTGCATAAGCAAACTCTGCATTAGGGAATAAATTACTACACATGCCGCTCCTAATCTGTAAGATCTCACATATTCTATTACATAAAAAAAATATTATTCCCATTTATTCAGACTCACTTTGACCATAAAGCTCTCACAGTTTTGATCAAAGTGAGTATAAATAAATGGGACATAAATGGGGCATAAATGGGACTGACGGAGTAAAATTTATTTCTTCGTTGGGAGTCATGTCTAACCTTGTCCAAACAAGGTTTGTCAATTGGGCTACATCAGCCAAACTATCAATTATTTAGCTACTATTTTTTGGCTCGTTAAAGAATTAAAATCAACAAACACAGCTTTGCCAACTGAGAAGCCAACTTGGTCTTAAGATGCTTCAGGCAAAAGCAACTGATTTCAGGATCATAAGTAACACATTCACGGAAATAAATTCAGACACTGATAAATAGATAGTTCATCATTTTAATGAACTTATTACATTGTCAAAATATTCTCTCTCTCTCTATATATATACACAAATATGTATAACAATTATACTATAACTGTGTGTCGCCGTGTCGGTTATACTGTAACTGTGTGTATGTGCGCCAGTATGTGCATTTACATGCAATGTGCTAGAATGTTTCGGCTTGCTCAGCGGGTTTGGCCAATAGTGGGCCACAAAATATTGAATAATGGTGTATGTGATAGAACAGC
The DNA here is from genome assembly GCA_026898415.1 of Leonotis leonurus. Classification (NCBI taxonomy): domain Eukaryota; kingdom Viridiplantae; phylum Streptophyta; class Magnoliopsida; order Lamiales; family Lamiaceae; genus Leonotis; species Leonotis leonurus. Next base: position 602,310 of record JAPKLX010000041.1, on the reverse strand, counting down.
GGCGGAGCGAGGACATAAGGCTGTACCGGAGACAGGTATTCGGGTCTACACACGACGCCAGATAAGAAAGAAGCCGATGGAGGCATCGGGAGAAGGACGCGATTAATTAAGTACTTCTATTAATAATATTGTAATTTCAATTATTGGGTTTAGTACTCCACGGGCTTGTCCGTGGGCTTAGGGTTAAATTATTATTATTTATTATTCCTTGTTTAGAGTCAAGAGATTATGAACTCTTATTACTATGGTTGACGGCTTCGTCTTCGTCTTGGGCAGAACTTTATCAAATTCTGCTATTTTGATTATTGAACCTTCGTGATTTCACCTTGTGACCTTAACTCTACCAATTTGGTCCGACCATGCCATAAGGACTCCATTAGACAGTTGGTGAATTAGCCAAAATTGTCGGCGGGCTGGAGATGTCGATAATGGCGATGGAGCACACGATGGCTACATACTCCAATCAGTTCTCAACAATCATAGTGAAGCTGGAATCTATACCCAGTGCGCCTCCCTCCTCGCACACCGCGTTTGGCAATCCCTCGCACGAGAAGCGTGTGCCGGTCCCACCTCCCGCGCACGCCGCGACTGGCGATTCCCCACACGAGCAGCGCGCGCCCGCCTTCTTGTCTGCGTTTTCCCCTGTGGCCGAAGCCCTACCCTGCATGGATCTACCCCCTTTTGACGGCTCGGACCCGCTGGCCTGGCTCGCTCAGGCCGAACAGTACTTCCTATCACACAGAGGCGGAACACAAAGTACAGTTAGCCCTACATGTCTGGCAAGGCGATATTTTGGGCTCAATGGTGCTACGTTGCACCTCCTCAATTTCTTGGCGGAGTTTATTGCTCCACTATTTGGCTCAGCCCCGGGTCGGCACTAATTTCTTGTTGAAGAGACAACCAATCCACCCATTGTGGCCATGAAATAACTGCCAAATCGCTCATAACCAAGCAATTTTGCAGCCCAATTCTGTTGTGCAGGAGTAGTGAGAGGTTGAGTTAACAGGTGTTGCAAGCTTCGTTGGTCAGTGAGTACAATAAACCGGCGACCGAGAAGATAAGGATGCCAATGTTGTACTGCCAAGACCAAGGCCATCAATTCCTTCTCGTAGGCAGACTTTGATAATAAGGTGGAGGAAAGACTTTTGCTAAAGTAAGCAATTGGTTGTTTCTCCTGTAGCAAAACTGCTCCAATCCCACGGCCAGAAGCATCGCATTCAACTACGAAATCCTTTGAAAAATCAGGCATACGGAGCACTGGGGCTGTGGTTAGGGCTGACTTCAATGACTGAAAGGCTGCCTCTGGCTTCTGGAGGCCATGCCCAAGATCGGTATGCATCCTTCTTTAGCAAGGTTGTAAGGGGTGCTGCGATTTTGCCATAATCTCAGATAGATCTCCGATAGTACACTGTGAGGCCTAGAAATCCTCGAACACCATGTACTGTTGTAGGTGTTGGCCACTGAAGAACCGCCGACACTTTGGCAGGATCCATGCGAAGCCCCTGGTTGGAGACGACGTGACCTAAGTACTCGACCTCAGTGCGGCCAAGAAGGCACTTTGTGGGGTTTATGACAAGTTTGTGAGAGTGTAAAACTTGCAAGACCTGTCGAAGATGTCCTAGATGGTCTTTCCACGATTGACTATACCAAAATATCATCAAAGAAAACCAATACAAAACGGCGAAGATGGGGTCGAAAAATATCATTCATCAAGCTTTGAAATGTAGCGGGAGCATTCGTGAGGCCAAATGACATTACCAAGAATTCATAATGGCCAGAGTGAGTCCGAAAAGCTGTTTTTGGCACGTCTGAGGGGGATACTCGTATTTGATGATAACCTACCCGTAGATCCAACTTACTAAACCATTGTGCACCATGCAACTCATCTAGTAGTTCTTGGATCACTGGGATTGGGTATTTATCCGGGATAGTGAACTTATTAAGCTCTCGGTAATCGACAGAGAAACGCCAAGAGCCATTTTTCTTTCGAACCAAGAGTACCGGGCTGGAGTAAGGGCTTGTGCTTGGTCGAATGATACCTGCAGCGAGCATTTTTGTAATCCGGAGAGGATTATTATTATTTAGTGTTATTTCTATTTGCATTTTACTTCAATATCCGCCTTTACTCTTATCAAATTGGTGCGGTGAACGATGGTAACCACATGAAATTCGGATTCCCATCTGGATGATTTACGGAAGGTGGTTGGGGATCTGACCGACGTTGTGCAGGACCTTCGCACATTCCAGACCGCAACGAAGGCTCACAACACATCCATGAACGCCAAACTGGATGCCTTGATGAAGAAACTAGGTATTTCTCTAGAAACGCCAGAAACTGACGAATCTGCGCGTTCTGCTGAGACGGCTCAACCCCTATATGCCATGCCGAAGATGGATCTTCCAGGTTTTGATGGATCTGATGCGCTGTCCTCGTTGACCCGCGTTGAGCAATTCTTCTCAGTGCACCATATACCAGTGGAGCAGCGTGTACAAATTACACTAATTGAGATGTCCGGTTCTGCCATGTCTTGGATACAAATTTTACTCTTGACGCTGCCCTCAATTGACTTGGTCTCAGTTTTCCACCCAATTGCTGAAACGATTCGGTGATGGGTCCACAGTTAACGGTTATGAGGCCTTCTTCACAACAAAGCAAATGGGTTCTCTGGAGGATTTCTGCTTCTGAAGGGCATGTGTCCCAGCTACCAATGCTTAAGGAGGAACTCTATTTGGGTGCTTTTCTAGGAGGATTGAAACCAGAGATTCGTGTATTGATTCGGGATGCAACTCTTAGTGATTATACTGCTGCAATTCACTTGGCCAAAAAGGTTGATCGGATTCATAATCCACAGCATAACCCTCCCATTTATCGGCCACCTACATATTCACCATCATCATCACGAATCACGGCTTCCCAGCAGTCTAATCCAGTGTCTCATACACCACAATCTGCGCCAACGGGTTCTTTTCAGTCTTCCTCGGTGTCACGACCTTCTCGCCATTTTCGTAACATGTCCGACGAAGAGTACATGAAGCATCTAGCTGCTGGAACATGTTTCCGCTGTGGACTTAAATTTGAACCCACTCATCGTTGCCCCCCAAAAACCTTGCACGTTCTCGTGGGTGATACAGATGTCGACGATGATGAGGATGAGTTGATTCCGGAGCAGACTCATTCAGTTGAGCATGCTCAACCTGAGCGACAAGTTCTTTCCTCTCTAGAGCTGTCAAAGTTGACATCTTTCGATTTTGATGGACCCCAAACGATGAAACTGACGGGTTGTGTGGGAAAGTCACGCCTCAAGATCATGGTGGGTAGTGGCGCCAGCCATTGTTTCGCGGCAGATCATGTAGCGAATAAACTTCATTGGGACATTGAACCTTCAGAACGCTTCTCGGTAGTTTTGGGGGATGGAACTCAGGTTTATACCAGTGGCATTTGTACGAACATTCTAGTAACTATAGGGTCTGAATTATTTATCGTCTCGTGCTATGTTTTTCCCCTGAGCAATATGGATTTGATTCTAGGGGTGTCATGGTTGGCAACCCTTGGCGATGTGAAGGCTAATTGGAAAACGCTCACTATGGAATTTATGGTGGACGGTCGTCTATGCTGCCTTCGCGGCGATCATGCTCTTACCCGTAGGGTTGTCACCTCTCAAGAGCTTCGCTCACTTCAGCGAGATGAAGAGTGTTGGGTGTTGTGGATGATGGACAACATCGCACCTCTAGAACGCTACGGAATATCAGATTCACTGTCGGATGTTGCCCAACAAGAATTAGCAAAAGTTCTTGTAGTTTTTCCCGCGGTCAGCTCCCCACCAACGGAGCTTCCTCCTGCCCGCACCAATTGAATCACTTTGCATCCAGAAGCTTGCCTAGTATCAGTACGTCCCTATTGCTACAATCACTTGCAAAAGGACGACGACTGCTATCAGATAACTTTTACTATTTTTGGAGTGTGTCAAACTTTTTACTATTTTGAAATGTGTTAAGCTTAATGAAACGTCTCAATAAGGGAAGTGTGCCAAGCTTAGTGGGACAAATGGAGTAATAGAAGACCTAATACAAAACTACCATATATATGTTACAACACTCCCCCTCAAGTTGAAGCATAAACATTAATTATTCCAAGCTTGTTACACAAAATATAATCAATCCTAACCTCATTGAGAACCTTCGCGAATAAATATCCTAACAATAATAGATCTTCGATCTTTATATATCCAATGATGACCGATCTAACTTCCCTATAAATCAGATAAGACACCCAAATATGCCCTAATATTCCACAAATCTCACACCGTCACACGATGTAAATAGAAATTGGCGAGGAACTAATGGGAGAGCGAGCCGAGTTGACAGAGAACGGAGGGCAGACTGGAGGTGGGCAGGGGTGGCGCAACTCCCTATGCAGATGGTGTCGACCATCGTTGCTCGGAAACAGAATGAGTGACTGCACACTCCAACTGTGCAGAAACCTTAATTTTCAAAATTAGGAACCCTAATTTTCGAAAAATCGAAACAAATCCTAGAACCTAGGCTCTAATACCATGTTGTATCATAAATTTTGAGAATATTATCGTATATTAATCAATGGGAGGGAGTACATATTTATACACACTAATACTAGACTAAACAAGGTAATAGAAAACCTTAAACAAAACTACCATATATATGTTATAACAAGAATAAAATTTAGAGATTATATAAAGTTAGCCAAAGTAATCTTTATTGCGATGGTTGTTATTCAATATGAAGCTGACAACATTAAGATTGGGTTTGGGCACAATTAGCCGATAGAAAGACTTGAGAGAAGACCTTATGCATGGGAATTCGTTGGCATTCTTGGTACGTGGTTTTAAATTACTTTTACAAATGATTACATTTTATATGTTAATTATATAATAATTTATTCTATATTATTTTAATGATAGATGTTAATCTTTTGTACAATTCCAGCGCTAAGGGAAGCTAGTGGTGTTCAATTTTCAAAACGAATACCACTTTTTTAGCAATTTTAATATGTTAAAATTAACAAAGTTAAGATTTGGATAACAATCCAAATTTAGAGTTAGTTAATAACTTAAGTTACATTTTGTAATTTACTACATTTTAGACAATTTTTTTTTATAATTTCATATATCTTAGTGAAAAAATATTGCGGATTTAAATGGTTCATATGTTTTGTATTTCTCATATGATTTAGTTCTTTTAATGTTGTTATGAATTATTTTGTATTACGTTGTACATTGCAATCATCGGAGAATGAATTAAGAGAACTAACTCATACTAATCGAAATACAAATTATATGAACAATTTAAATACACAACATTTTTTCACTAAAATGTATGAAATTGTAATTTTTTTTGTTAGAAATATAGTAAATTAGGGTGAGTTTGGTATGAATGATGAGATAAAGAAGGATAAATAATCTCAAGATAATTAGTATGAATAGTGGTATGATAATTCATGTGAATAGTGTTTAATAATATGTTTGGTGTGTTAAAAAAAAGTATGATAACTTATTATTGTGTTTGGTAGATAGAATTAAAGGTAAGATAACTTGATATTTTGTTTTATATATAAAATTAAAAGGTAAGAAAATTAATATTTTATTATAATTGTCACTTTTTTTTTTTAACATTTTTCATATATTTTTATTTATTTATTTTTGTTTACTATTTATTTTAATATTTTTATTAATGTATATTTGTAAAGGGTTAGAATACGTATAATTAAGTTTGGTCGATTTTAATAACAAATTAATTAATCATAACAACTTATTTTAATGTTTAATAAATGATTATTTTCCATATTAATAATAGATTGATTAAAATGGTTATTTAAAAAATCAATTTGAGTAACAAATTGATTAATCATCGAGAAAGAAAAATTATTGGAAGAAAAAAGCATTTAATTTCATCAATCCTCTTATATTTTTGATAATTCAGTTCATTTTTACAAATAATAAATTAAAGTAAAATTTAATTGTAACTTCGTTTTGTTATTCGACAGTGTATAATAAATTAATTTTTGCAGTGGGAACATTTTCTCCCACTATATAATAAGCAATACGTAAAAAAAAATTAGTAGAAAACTCATAATTACCACAACCATAAATGTATAAAACAATAGTGCTGGAGAAAAATAAATATAAGATAGAATTATCGATGGCTGGACGATAGTAAATCTAAACCAACATGATGCACTGTTCAATAAATATAACTAATCCTACTTCTAGCATGAGATAATTAATGTGAGCTATGATATAATAGCGGGCTTCATTATTATAAAGGGCCTTTGAGATAACTCCTTATTACTACCAAACACTAGATGAAACAAGATTATTAATATTATCTTGCTTCATCTAGTGTACCAAACGCAGCCTTACAAAATGGAACTCAATTAAGTTATTATACTAACCTCCAAATTTGGATCGTTATATAAAACTTCAAGGTCGTTAATCTTAGCATATTGAAATCACAAAATACGTGGTACTCATTTTGAAAATAAAACACCACTAGTTTCCCCTAATGCTGAGATTGCTCAAAAGATTCACGTGTATCATTAAAATACATAATGCAAATTACTATAATTAACAGAAAATATAATTATTTGTAAAATTAATTCTAAACCACACATGAAGGCACCCGAAACTTTTAAGTATCAACTATTAGTACCCTAACCCAATCTGGAATATTACTATTGTAAACGAACACAATTCATACCCAAATATGTAAATTCATCACACATACTCAATTCCAATATTGAATTAGTAGATGACCCTCAAAGATAGAAACACTAGGAGATGATTACACGCGTGCAGAAACATCTATCTATCTGTGCACCTTTCATCATCTTTCTTCATCTATAGGAAAACTATAAGGAACAAATCTCTTAAACATAATGCAATGGTCCGGTCCAGTGACGCAGAAAAACCCTCATTAGAAATTAAATGATCATTTTACATTAAATTAACCAACAAACACTTAAGATAAATGAATAACTCCATATATAAACAAGCCATCCAATTTTCCCTGCCATTGTTCATCATTAAAGATAAACTCTTATGAAAGATTCTCAAACACTCAATGATCTTACTGAAATCGCTTATTTAATGAAAAAAAAAACGTTTTTACTTAATTCGTGTGGGGAAGTCTCTAATTGCATCAAAAACTAGATAAAGAAGAAAGCAGACGTACCTCAGAGTCGCTAATTTGAAACCTCGCCACAGATAAGGACCTCCGCCGCCGCACTCCTGAATCAGCCGCGACGACGCCCTTGTCCGCAGTGGGAACAACATTCCCACGACTTCTCGCCACAGAGACAGACCTCCGCCGCCGCGAACCTACGTCGGAAGGGACCGCATTTTTGGCCTCGGACTTGGCAACGGCGTCATTCCGGCCCCTCGACACAGAGCGCCCCCTTATTCTCGAAGACGCCGTATCGCTCGCCCAGCGGCCAATCTCGCGCCCACGCCCTTCCCGCTTTGCCGCTCCTCCTCCGTCACTCTCGTTCTTGGAGGAGGAGGAGAAGAACTCGAGCGCGAGATCGTCCAAGCTGATATCCGGGAACAGCGGCGCCGATCCCCTCGTGGTGTTGACGAATTTTCCAGTGGGCACGTCTCCGATGTAATCGTCCGGGTCCGGCTCGGAGGGACGGGAGAAGCAGCTGCGGCTGCGGGAACGGCGGAGGGAGGAATGATCGGAAGTGGAGGCGGCGATGGAAGCTCTTTTGGTGGTTGATTTGAAGGCGGAGGTTGCCATGTGAGAAGATGAAAATTTGAATTAGGTGTAGTTTGCTGCATTATATCTTCTGGGAAGGAATTGGTTTTATAATTTATGAACGAAAGAAAGAAGTATTGGCGGATAACTCGAGTCTCGAAATATATAGAGGAATATTTGAAATTTTGTGAGGAGGAGGAGTAGCCGTTCGACCCTTTAAATAATAAAACTATCCTCTAATATAGTCATAGTTTTGTGACTGAAATAAATTTGCGTATATGAATTAGTGATTTTATTTTAGGTTAGGTACGTAAGAATAGTCCTTTTTATTAATGATACTAGAAATTTACCCGAGCATCATGATTTAATAAATCACAGAGTCAATAATTAAAATTTAAATTAACTTTGACATACCATATTATTACATTAAAAAGTTAGTGTTTTTCAAAACAAATTGATAACGGCGGCACTTATTTCAATTATCACTAAAACACATTTTTGAACATGTTTATTGTTCAAGAATTCTTGTTTTGACAGTTTATACCGCACATGCATACTATTTTGATATGAAATTTAAGTTCTTCCGTTCAAGTCAACATTATGCTGCAAGAAAAAAATTAGAGAACATTATACATTATAAGCAATACTTAAGATATCCAACTTGAACACATGAGAATCGTCTCATTACCATTCAAGAGTTACATCATCGACGCTTCCTCACATTCACCAACTCTTTTTTATGAGGTTGATCAACTCTATCCATTCAAAGTGGTTCGGCACATTGTACTACCTATATCCCAAAGCATCAAACAATCTATTAACCACAAACTCAATGTAGTGATTTATCATATCTCCATTCATCCTTACCAAAGCGCAAGGCAAATCAACATACACAAACTCCTCTTGATATCTATCTACCACGATTGGCCAAAATCCTTATTCCCTTGAACCTACTCCTCATTCAGCTAAATCTTCAACAAATTGTACATCAAGCAAGAAAAATCATTGTGTAAACTTTCATCTCTCGAGACGAGCTCGTTCGAGAAGGTCACTCTAGACATGAACTCTTGTATCCAATTATAATCGCGATTGTGCATTGCGGAAACCTATGCATGAAAATAGTTTGATCGAAAACAACTCAAAAGAAATAGCTCTCATCTACTCCATTCTTGTAGGTAAAGATTTATATATATATTTACTAATTTAATTATAAATAATATGAGACTTTATTTTATTATAAAATATTTAATATAACCAAGTTTTTTGTAATGAATTATTATTAATCAATAATCACTACTGTTCTACTACAAAATATTAGCAAGTCAGCGAGATTTGCAACAGACAAATATTATTTCGGGTAATAGACCTTAAAAATTGAGAAACGCATTCATTCCTCGAGAAGTCCAACCAATTTTTCATAGACGACCCAGTGGCACCGCTGCCCGGCAGAGCGGTCATCTCCGGCGGGGAATCATTGTCGCCGCTGACACCGAATATATCACTACAGTTATTCCTCACTTGCAATTTCCCCAATTTCTCATCTAGAATCTTGCAAAAGTATTCAAGTAATTTCTCCCTAAATTGCACGGCGGCCGAGGAGCGCCCATCGTCGAGGAGGATTTGGTGGATTGGCAAAGGGAGGGAGTTTCTGGAGGTCGGGGGTTGGAGCAGCGATTCTGACACTGGGACCTATGGTTGGTCTGAAGGTCTAGAGAGATGGTTGCCTTTACAGTGTGCGCCAACATGCAGCAACGACGGTTGTTGAAAGAGAGTGATTATTTATAAAGCAGTGGAGTGATTCATGAAGAGTCGTGATGAGAAATTAAAACACATAATAAAAACTGATTTGTGAAAACTATTTTAAAAATAACCACTCTTTTTTTTATATTATATAGACAGATTGTTGACCACTCCATTTGAAGGATATGACTAGGACAAAATTCAATGTCTTCTGCAAATCAAAATACAGTTGGGGATATTCTTACCAAAGTTCTTTAAATTTATATCATAAATTATTCTAATATAATTTTACAAAAATATCAAAGTTGGAGTCGTAAATAGGTGTTAAAATCTTGAACTACATTGTAGGTTCATGATTCTATTATAGCTTATTTTTCAGAATGCATACCAAGACAAGTAACAACATAAATTAGAGCTGTAAATGTTATATGCATGAAAATACACATATTTTGATTTCAATCCTATTTTTAATATGACATTTTTTTCCACTTATCATGATCTTTTAAAGTTGTTTAATTTTAACGTTAAATTCAAATTTTCTCAAATGAAACTGACGTGGTACATACGTGACTTAATGGTACGAACCTTTAAAAGAGTCGAATGAATGTAGATACACAAACTTGGAATTTAATTTCGTTTTTAACATGGTTTTTTCGAAATAATAAACGCTTGAAAATTAAAAAAAAAAAAACTTAAATTGTACTCCCCTGTCCCATTATTATTGTCCCATTTTATATTGAGATAAGTGTATTATTTTAATAAAAGAGGACAACAATAATAGGACAAAGGGAGTATCTCATTATTCTTGTTCTCATTCTCGATTAAAATTATGAATGTTTTATTAACAATTTGAGCTAAAAATATTAGGATAGATGGATTAAAACTTAAACCAAAGTTAAGCTAGAGTTAGTCAAAATATTAAAAATATTACTCTTCTCACTTATTTAGACATATTTTTTTTATTAGATTGTTTTAATTATTTAGACACATATTTTTATTTAGTAACTTTTGAAGTACAAATCATCTTTATCAAACTACATATTGATATACTTAAAATTCATTATAAAAAGTCATTGATATACATATTTATCAAAAGTCATTATAACTAGTAAATGTGTCAATTATTTTTTTTTTGTTAAAAAACCATTTAATTTCTTATATTTACATAAAAGTAAATTACTATGTTATCCTATCAACTCTCGATTTTTTTTAATTAATCGTTTATTCAAACTATGTACGTATTTTTTGCTTAATTGTTATTGAACCCTCCTTTTCTTTTTCAATGATTTGTAGAACCCTTATTTGCTAAATCGTTGTCGAACCCTCACATTTTTCTCATAATTTTTGTAACGTTCAACACGAATGTCTATTTCTAAGGAGAATTATTGGATCACTATATACTAGGCTTATACCCGCGCCGGACAATATTTATTTTATAATTAATAATTTAATAAAAGAAATTAGATCTTATTATTTATAAAAATAAATTTTTAATGCAAAGAAAAATATTGGATAAATAAATACAATATAAATGATTGTAAAAAGAAAATTTATTATAAATTTTGAAAAAAATATATACACAATATTTTCTTTATCTACCGCATAATTCTTACAAATTAAAATTTTCAGCTTTGATTATGACAAAAGTCTTGTATGGGAAGAATAGTGGGAGAAGTTTTTAACCTTAGTTATGGAGAGGGAAAGGGAGAGACATGGAGAAAGATAAAAAGAGAGAATAAGAGTGTTTGGTTTGGTGGATGTGATAGATTAGATTGATAAGATAAATGATGATGAGATTATTTAGATTATATAATCATGTGTTTTGTTTGATTGATTATAATGTTTGATAAATTATGTGATTATAATTGAAATATAGAAAAATACATAAATTGTCCTTTATCGAGATATATTGAGTGTGTGTTTACTTCTATTTTTGTAAATAATAAAACTGATTATGATAATTTTCTAAATTTGCATTTTGGAATGATGCTTGATTAATAATCAAGCCTAATTAAGTCAATATTGAGTTGATTAATAATCAATGAATTCATTGATTATATGCGGGCCGGATAATCTATCCCGATCAAAATCAAACAAACAAAACACTTGATTATGCTTGATTATTTTATCAATCACATCTAATCAATGTTAATCAAGCAAACCAAACACTCCTAAGATAGTTAGAGAGATTAATGAGGGAAAACAAATGAACCTTTGTGAGCATCAAAGGATATAAAAAGACATTATTAAGGAGTATCACGTAGGGATAGACCGTAGGGGGTAATTGGTTGTATAGAATGAAAATGAGAACTCAATGCTCATTCCTTCTTTCGTTTCATTCATTTGATTGTTTCGTTTATGATTTAGAATTGACTTTACACTCGAAATCATCATTTAAAAAAATATAAAAATAGTCATTTATGTCTAACCATAATGTATTAGCCATTCCAAATTGAATACAAATCATCATTTAATATTCGAATAATTTCATGAAGGAAATCGAATGGAAATGAATAACAACTAATATTTGTATCTATATAACATATTTAATATCTCACAATTATTAGTTGTCAATACACTATTTATTTTGTAAAAATGTTTTATATCCACATATTTAGTTCGATCTTTTAAAAAAGACTAAATCTTCAACTTTTATTTCACCTAACAAAAGATAAAAATAATTATTATATTTTTACATTTTTTTTTCATTACTCTCGCATTAAGCGAAAATTATTTTTAAATTTTATCGAATCTAGACATCTATTGTGGCTCCTGCAACAACTTTTTTCTTATTATTACTTAAATGTATAACATCAACATTTTTTACTCAGTCGCTAGGTATCGAAAACACTAAAGCTAATTCCAAAAAAACTTGACATACTAGCATTATATAGAATTACACATTCTCTTACATAATAGAAATTTAGAGTGTCATATAATAATTAAAAAAATTCTGAAAATTATAGTTCTACTAAACAAAATGCACATTCACACAATCAATTTTATTTGTGTATTTTTTTATGAACTATTTTTTAAAATAAATACCTCTAAATCCTGAATATGCATTCTAAATTCTCAATTTCTATTTTATTGTTGAATGGAGATTCTTTACACCCACGTACCAATCAAAATTTTGCACTGCATTTTGTTTACGAATAGTCCAAATTACAAATTGAAGGCTACAGTAGGAATTATCGCAAATAAAATAAATTTGAAAAAAACTTTTAAATATTTTTGTTTAAATTTGACAAAGACCAATAAAAAATTGAAGTATTATTTACTGATTTGTAGGGTTAGGGCAAAAATAGTTGTGTTTTATGTGATTAAATTCATGTATATAATGTTAATTTATAATAAAGAGACTTTTCAAATTTTAAAGATTTACAGTTGGAATGCAATATTTTGAATTGCTTCTTAGTTATTAAGAGTTACATTGAGAATGCAATCCTTTTGGCAGCTTTTGAAATTTTATAATTTGCATATTGGAATTTACAGAGGCCATATGAATTATTTAACTACATTTAAACATTACATCCACTTTGCATTGAAAAATGAACTTTGCATAGTTAAAATCTCCAAAAACCATCATTAAATGCACTGCAACGTATTTAGAAAAATAATTACATAGCAATTATTATAGGCGGGAAAATGTGATTTAACTTTAATATATTAATAGATATAGTTCTTGTGATCTTATGTTGACATATATAGGGCTTCTATAGTGATCATTAATAAATGTAGAAAGTGGGTGGGTAAGGGTAAGTTCAGATTCCACCAAGGTCTTATCTTGTTAATTAGAAAGTGGATAGACCTTTCATCCATAATTATGGCTCTACAGAAAGTTAGAAACGATAATTAGATGATATTTTCAAATTATAGTGTGAAAGGAATGGCATTTACCGCGATGCTTAGATGCTTACTACTTAATTAGATATAGGGGTGAGAATCGGAACGGGACCGGAAGTTCCGATCCTGATCCCGAAGTCCGGTCCCGAAAATGCTAAATTTTTGGTTCCGGTCTTGAAATTGGAAATTTTAAGTTTCCGGTTCCGGTTCCGGAAAATAAAGTCCCAATTAGTCTTGAATGGCCCCAAAATCCCTAATGGGACCAAAATTTCCCGATTGGGACAAAATTTCACAAATTTTAAAAATCAATTCGGGAAATCGGGAGTCCCGATCGGAATTTGGTACTCTCGGATCCCAAAAATTTTCAATTCTTTAGGTCCCGAAAAATTGAAAACTCGGGATGGGACCGGGAAAGTCCCAAATCTCAGTCCCAAATTCTCACCCCTCCTTACATATCGATCCAGCTCGAAATCAATAATTAAGATGATATTTTCAAACAATAGTGTGAAAGGAATATCATTTACGGCGATGCTTAGATATCAATTAGGCTTGAAATCTGAAATAAATTTTACCTATATATAGATGATTTATTTCTGTAAGTGCTACCACGCATTATCATACCAAATTTTAAATTTTAGCAAACAAAAACAAGGAAATATGGCGATAGATATGGAGATAATATCAAAGGAGATGATTAAGCCATCATCTCCAACTCCAGACCATCTAAGAACCTTCAAATTCTCACTATTAGACCAAATTGCACCTCCCATTCATGTTCCCCTCATTTTCTTCTACAATCATCATCAACTAACCCTCAAAAACCTTACCCGTCACCAAATATCTCAACTACTCAAACAATCACTTTCTCAAATCTTAACTGTTTTCTACCCATTAGGAGGGAGGATCCAAGAAAACTGGTGCATCGACTGCGACGACTCGGGTGCGGAATATACAGAAGCTCGTGTTCACACCAATCTCTCACAAATCACACAAGAGCCTAAAATGGAACAACTCAAGAAACTCCACCCTGTAGGAGAAGATGGCGGAAAGGTGGTCCTAAAAGTGCAAACATGTTTCTTTGATTGCGGAGGAGTTTCCGTCGCTATATTCTCGTCGCACAAGATCACTGACGGAACGTCCCTCGTGGCATTTGCCAATGCGTGGGCAGCAACATCGTATTGCACCGGCGGGAACAAAATTTCACCGCCGATATTCGATCTTGCAATGAGTTTCCCTCCCCGGGATCTCTCGTGCTCGGGATCCACCCAAAGGCTCGGCATGGTACAAGACAAACTTTCGACCAAAAGATTAATTTTCGATAAGGAAGAGATAATGAAGCTCAAGGATGATTGGGACGGTGAGACAAACCCTACTAGGGTTGAAACTGTCTCTGCCTACATTTGGCGACGCTTTATGAATTTGTCAAAAGCCAAAGCCAAAGATAGCAAGAAAACAACGTCGTTTGTTGCAGTTCATGCAGTGAATCTGAGGTCGAGAAAGAATCCACCATTTTCACAACACGTGTTTGGAAATTGCTGGGGGCCTACGATTGCATCGTCCGAGCCGGAGGAGAATCAAGGCGACCTTGTGGCAAAGTTGAGGGCCGCGATCATGAGAATCGATAACGAATTAATCGAGACAGTGGAAAATGGAGAGTATTTGCACCTTCTGAGTAAATCGACTAATTTGTTCATTAATGGTGGGATGGAGTTCTGCAATTTTAGCAGTTGGTGTAGGTTTCCGGTGTACGAGGTGGATTTTGGTTGGGGAAAGCCGATTTGGGCTTGCACCACAACGCTGCCCTTCAAGAATTTGGTGATATTGATGAGCACTCCATGTGGTGAGGGAATTGAAGCTTGGGTTAATGTGGTGGAGGAAGATTTGGAAATGTTTTGAACTTATCTTAAAATATTAAATCATTTACAAAAGAGTGTGTGACTATGAAGTAATTGTTAGTAATATTATCATTCCATTTCATCAATTGTATCAACAAATAATAAAAGTAGTGAAAGAAGAAGACAATGAGAAGAGAAAACTATCGCCGTAAAGAGAAAAGATTGTTCTTATTTATTTCATACGTGTTCTCATTTACAAATAGAGTTGTCACTATTTATACAATAGAATAATAATAGAAACCCTAAACTATATAATAAGTAAAGTGGATGTTATTTATCAAAAGTAAGTTCTATATAGAACCTTATTTGAATAGATCGACTAGGAAAAACATATCCTTTCACGAATGTTCTCGATCTGCAGGTCAAGATACTAGTTAGACTTACTTATGTCTTTCAGTTCAAAATCTCCGTCATTAGGAATGAACTTAACATTATCAAATGTTATGTTTGTTCCATAATACAAATATTCAAATAGTAAGTACACGAAGACACACTTTATCATTATCACACGGCTTCTTCCGGAAGAATTCACTTAGTTGAATTTTCAACTATCATAAACCATATAGTAATCTCGTTTGAGAAAAAAAATACATGTTGCGAATTGATTTTTCTTAATTATAAGAATTATCATGTCCATCAAGACTCTCATATGATATTTGTTTAGTGACATTTTGCAATATTATAGTCACGTCTTATGCTAAATGGATATTTATATCCATGATTACTGCCATACGGAACATTTTGTTTTAACGGAAGAGTATATGTAATTAATTAAGAATTTTTGCTAAAATCCTTGAGTTAACCTCGCTTTGTTCATCACCAACTCATTTATTTCAGACTTAATTGTGTCCTACATGGACCACATCATTTATTTGTAATTGTACAAATATTCATGTGTCATGTCGAGACCACATTCCATTGTGCATGTACTATAAAAGACTTTCGTCTATTTAACGAGTTAAATCCGACTTGATTGCTTTTTTCACTTTATTTAGTGCTTCTGGCACTTATCTTTCAAGTTTAGCTTTTGGATCCAAATAATCAATTCGAAAGTAATTCTTGAGGCATAATTTGTTGTCGACAATTATAATATATTTATTTTACTCTCCTCATATTAACGATTTTCAAGTCAAATTCAATATAAATTTAAACCAGATTTATTTCATTTCCCATCATATTTTGATATGGTTGTTCCGTAATCACAATATTATGATTATTTAGTGCACGTGCAAGTGTACAGTGATTCATGTCTTCAAGACGATCCTCTTCAGGAGGTTTTTGGACTGAAGTGATTTATTAACTTTGTATTCCGCGGATTATAATATTTAGCACCAATACATATCTCACGCTCATATTGTTATGCTTCTAGTATAGAGATATTGATCTCATTCAGAGATCTCACGCTTCTAGTGTTATGCTTCTAGCATAAAAGAATTGATCTCATTCAGAGATTTTTGGTTCTTAATGGTGCATTTATAATTATTACTCCCTCCGTCCACCAATGTTTGTTACATTTTGCCATTTTGGGTTGTCCACCAATGTTTGTTACATTTTAAACTTTCCATTTATATCACTCACACTTCAATTAAATAATAATAACAAGTGGGACCCAACCTCCACTAACTACACTCTTTCATATAAAGTCAAAACACTACATTAAAACACGTGCCAAGTCAAAACGTAACAAACAATCGTGGACGAATGGAGTATAAAATATTTAATCACTCTTATATATTGAACTTATGGTTCATATTCATTACTATGTGTATTTTAATCAATTAAATCCAATAATATTTTCACGACATTCTTTTATCATATTATATTCTCTCCCTAATGCGAGAAATATTATTTTTAGTTGGACAAGAGGATAAATGTACCATTTAGAAATTGATCATGAATTATTGACTCTAGATAATTCCTTTTGACGGAGTACAAGCTTAATTTTTCTAGAGTTCGTTCGGTACGTTTTGGTGATGATAAATGTTTCCAACTTATTTTATTAAGTTACTCGCAAGAGAATGAGTTCGTTATAGATTAATAAGTTGACCGTAAGTCGTATTCTCAAAGAAGGCTAAGCAGGGCTTTATCTATGTTGCAGAACAGAAAGCAATTGAAAAGAAAGGGTTTTGATATTTTACTTAATCTAATTAATATACCTAAGCGAATGAATTTAAAGAATTTAAAATACGAATTACCTAGG